>JAAEAF010011221.1:0-22330 GCA_011037195.1 Triatoma infestans
TTGACCGGACTATGACCCCAAAATGAAACAGGCTATCACGAAAAACATCTCTGGTATTATAATAATGTAAAATTATTACAAAATATAATATTTTGTAGTAAAATATTGGCTAATCCACCAGGATAACTATGCTTTTGGGATATCTATGGTTTCCTCTTCAGCAATTCCTCCGTGGTCAAGGTAATGGCTGCAATATTTCCGTCAATGCTCTTAGCATGCTTTCCTAAGCCAGTTAAAACTCTGACGAGAAAACTCGTAACTCTGCATTTGCTGCAGCAGACATTGCCTGTTCACTTGGTGCAGCAGACATTGACATTTGGGTTCACACGGAGTAGTGAAGCGGGGAGAGCACTACCCATCGGCTAACTGGTCGAGAGATCACGACCTCGTGTGAACCACCAGTAGTGGGGATCGTGCTCGCCCTCGAAAAGGCGAGGCGAGAAATCTCCGATTTGTTGGAGTGAACACGCCCGCTTCAGTTGGATGTGTATAGAGTCGTGAAGGGACTCTATATTATTATCATTATATTCTTTTTCAAATTCAAGATTTTTACTTTCTACAGATTTTTTTATCTTCGTCATCTATATTCTTGTCTTCATATTTATTGACATGTACAATGAAAATAACATTTCGACTAATCAAAACTTTATTTGTCACTGGGATCAGATCTTATAAGCCTTCAATCTTGAAGAATATCCAACCAAAATTCCTTGTAATGATCTTCTCCGAATTTGTTTCCCTTATTCGGGTATGAACAAAAAATTTTGCACAAGTAATCACGAGAAGCCAAACGTTTTTATTTGTTTCCGAACTGGTAGATTTCTATTCGATTGTTCATATGGGGTTGTGTCCACTGGTTTAGTTGGCAATCTAAATCGGTTTTGTAACAATTTCTACTCCTCAATATACCACGGAAAATATCACTGTTGATTTCCAACTCATTCACTCGAAAGAAAAATGACTTACTAACAATAAGTTCCAAAAATGTTATGAAAATGAATACGATAAATTAATTGAGTGGTACAATGTGGAGAAAGTGGAAAATATAACAGAATCGCCCATTAAATATCGCAGAATCTAATCGACTATTTTATTCAACAATTAAAAGGCAGTTAAATCTTCTAAAATATGGTCTACATATTCAATATTAAAGCTGCATAAACAATATAGGATATCAATAAGTTCAATAGACTAAATCCATTACTTACACAGACAGCAATAAAAATACAGGGTTAAAAAATCAAACTGCTTTACTAGAGAAAATATTAATAACTTAATTATAAATAATCCTGAAAAAAAGAGTTTAATTGCTACATAAATAAAGTTGTCTTAATATTATTCAGTCGCCCCCTCCCACATTTGAATTGTGTTGAAATTATGTACATTATTATCGTATAATATTCTACCATTGTTATGCAAGATGTCGGAGCCTGCAACTGTCACGAATAGTTGTAAATGAATAAAAACGATTGTGAGTGTATTGTGTGTACGAGTGGATTGTGAGAATACAATAGCCAGTGTAAATTTATTGTAACAAATCACTTAACCTCTATAAATAATAGAAAACCAAGATACAAAATTGCAAATATATAAACCAAGACAAAATGTGTTACAAATATTTATTCCTAAACATATCGTTTATTCCTAAATTATGAAAATTCGAAAGTACCTTCAGACTATCGTCATAAACAATAATAAAAATAAATATATACATATGTATATAGAAATCTGATGCGAAACCTTACATTTGTATCGAACCTAATTTATTACGAAAATGTAAATGAAAAATATTCTTCAAACTTGGATTCCTCACTAAACTTATCCGCCTTATTAACTGTTACCATATAAATGTAGATCGAAATTATTATGCTTGATGTATTTTAGGGTATAAAGTCTAACCGAATGTGACGACAACATTATAGAAACAGTATAACTACTATCTGCAGTTTTAAATTGCCTAATTCACACATTATTTTTCTGAAAAAAATGTTTGAAATAAAACAAATACATTATATATTAACAAATGATAGCAATAGGCTCGGATTATGAAAGTTAGAGTTTCTGTGCACTGGTAATATTTTAAACGGGATAATGAAAAATAACTAAATCGTCGCAAACTCGCGCACGAGTTTTGGGTGTGGTTTTAACAACTAATATAATATTGAGATTTAATAGAAGTATAGATGGAATTTCAAATTTGAAGAAAATAGTCCTCAGTTAAAAATCGGTTAATTTGTAGAATAAGTTTTTGAATTTTGCTTGAAAACTGCTACAATGATTTTTTCTTTAAGCATAGAATGCTAGTTGCACAATATAAACTGTAATGTAATTGATGACTTGTGTTGTATATGTGTGTGTGTGTGTGTGTTTGTGTGTATTAGTGTAGCATGAGCGGTATTGAAAAGGGCTTATGTGTGAATATATTCAAGAGAAGAGAGAATAGGAACTACTGTTTAATTAAATAATTTAATTATCTATTAATTTAGTACCTTTTCAAGGTAAGGATGGGTTCACACGGAGTAGTGAAGCGGGGAGAGCACTACCCATCGGCTAACTGGTCGAGATCACGACCTCGTGTGAACCACCAGTAGTGGGGATCGTGCTCGCCCTCGAAAAGGCGAGGCGAGAAATCTCCGATTTGTTGGAGTGAACACGACCGTTTCAGTCGTATCCATGCTGATAGTATTCTTGCGTATCCTGAATAGATATTATAGATTGGAAAATGAATCATCGGTAGCTAAGAATCTTAAGGTGACAATTTCGCTTCCGCCGGAACTGCTCTTCTCATATTGGTGTCCTTTTTCGAATGGTTGGTTTCACTTTATTGACCCAAATCAAAAACAGATTTGGTTTGATCCTAAAGAAATTTCTCCAGCTATATGGATGTTCCAAGGATAACTCCCTGCAAATATTATTGGTGGCAACGGGTACATAACGCCTCTTCACCCAGTCATGAATCCACAAACGCTTCTTTTTTCTTTTATTCCAGGTTTTCAAATGACTTCTCAACTCATGTATTATTATTTCACAAACATATTTCAGAGCTTCACGTTCAGGCATGATTGAACAACGAGCGAGAAACGTACGACCGACGAGAGCACCGTATGAACTACAAAAGGTCGTGAGTTCTTCAGTATGAATAAGCAAGTCCAAGACGCATGCTCAGACCAAGTAGTGCTCTCGCCCGCTTCACTACTCCGTGTAAACCCGCCTTAATTATTACCTTCTTTTTTTTAATTTAAGGCGCGTCAACATCTATGGTCAGTGGCGCCCGGAACCTTCTCAGTGCACTGCCCCGGCCTCCGGACAGTATTTTCTTGTTACAGGTAACTCTGTCCATCAGCTGTAGAGGCTCCTAGGAAGAAAAAATCTGAGAGTAGCACAGCTGGACTCGAAGCCGGGTCCTCCGCGTGGGAGTCCAGTACGCTAACAACTTAGCTATTAATTGTGACTATTTAATTAACTTATACATATGCAGAACTCTTTCTTAGCTAGATTGATTTAAACTCAAATGTTCAACACTTATAACTGGCATCAGAGACATTTTCCGTGTAGGCTGCTTCATTTTGAGGTCATCAACCGGTTTCGGGCGTTCGCTCATCTTCAGGATTGGTTGTCAGACAGTGTGATACACAGACTTGCACAGAGCAAATTCAGTTTATACACTCAAGTGAATAAACTGAATTTGCTCTGTGCTAGTCTGTGTTATCACACTGTCTGACAAACGCATCCTGAAAATGAGCGAACGCCCGAAACCGGTTGATGACCTCAAAATGAAGCAGCCTACCACGGAAAATGACTGATGCTTTCCAGCTCTGAGGAACCAACCACCACAACAACTTATAACTGGCAATGATGTTCTCTCTCTTGAATGAATACTGGTTGAATGCTTCAAATAGACTGATGAAACAATGCTTTTCTTGGTAGTCCTTTTATATTTGAATTCTAGACGGGGGTTAAATGATAATAGTGCTGAGTGCTTTGACTTTTCTTCTAATGGTTGTCTTGTACCTGGATCATTACCTTTTACTAGCCAATGTACATTTCTCCTTTTTAAAACGGAATTTATTGCAAACAATAAAATCTAATTCAAATTATTTCTATTTGCTTCTTCCACTACAAAACCAATCACATTTATTGGTAACATTTTTTGGAATAAATTATTTTAGTTTTTGGAATCTATGACGTTAATAGTCAAATAAAACTGTGGTTTGAGGGACTCTCTTCTGTGCTACAATATAATCCACCTGCCATATCTTCGCCAGAACTAAAATTATGTTAGAGCAAAGATCTAGTCCAACAAATTAATAGAAAAATAACTTTATTTATTTAAGTAAAGTGCCTTTACATACAACTATCATTATGAGTGCTGGATGCCAGCAGAAAGCAAGCATATTTTACCATATATCACTCAAATAATACACAATATAAAATCCAAGACCAAGGCATGGAATCAAACCTAATACAGAACTAGTCTGCTGTAACCAATAATTATTTTCTTCACATTTATCTTAAATTTAGTAGAGAAAATAAATTATAATGTCATGAAACCTTAGTAAAAATATTTACTTTGATTTTTTTATACCTATGACAGTTATGGATGGCCCAAAGCCTTTGGGTTTCCTAAATCAACCATGCTAATCTTTTGCTACCGTTTGAAAGTCAGAACAATTTTCAGGATTTCAGCAAGGCAGACTGGCCTAGCTAAATATGTCACAATGATAGGATATAGCTAATGTTAGATTCACTAGGGTCGTAGGAGTGAAAAAGTTTGAACATACTGTACCATCAATCAATTGGCTGTCAATGTCCATCACTTCTACTTTGCTGTTACAAACTTTATCGACTTCCGTTTGAAAATGGAATAAAGTTAAATGAGGAACTTGGATAAATATCTTACAAATAAGTTAACAAAGTTTAAAAAGTTTTTGCACCATATAATATTCTATATGTTCCATATATTTTCTAAGAAGACCAATGCCAGCAAAATCTACAATTTTTAAATTAATCTGTCTGTCTGTCATAAACAGAAAAAGCCCAAATACCATTTGAGAAGATTGTTTTTAGACAAGAAACTATAGTATTCGTGCCAGATTTTCAAAATTGAGTCCCTTTATATATCCATTAAAAATTAATTTATCACGAGATTCTCAATATTCGCTCTTGAATTCGAAAATACAATTTTTTAGAAATTTGTCCTCTTTCTTTCTCTTCCGGTTTATTTGTGTATGTCTGTGTGTATGTGAGCAGAAAAACTATTTATTTTTCTGTGTCGAATCCCCACAATGTTCGCGAAACGTCGGAGTGAATTAGAAAAAAATCTCAAAAATGAAATGATAGAATTTTTTTTTTGTATCCCATTGTGCCAGGCCTTAATGAAAAGTACATTTTTTCTGCTCTTCCTCATGAATATTGTATATGTGGTCAGAAAAAGAAGAAATTTCATTAATAAAAGATAAAAGAATGAATTAAAATGAAGAAAAAGGAAGCTTACTTCCTGGCCTCAGTATTTACCACATGTAAAGATATATTAGACGTCCAACATGACTAGAATGAGTTCCAACCTTGATACTTCCGCTACCCCACTTATTTCCCCTGAATCCTTTACTCCTAGCTAACTTCTGAAGAATTTAGATCAGTTTCCCCTCAACCCTAAAAATCTCCGGGATATGACTTAATTGCATCAATAATTCGATTTAAACTTCCTAAAAGAGGCATAATTTCTTACCTACCTTAGTAGCGAGGAAATGGGCAGCTGGGCCGATTTATAATCATATAGACTAAAATTGAAGACAGTAATTTTGTTATATATAATAAAATCAATATTTATAATCAATAAGGCAATGGCAGATTTAGTGACTGCGCGTGTCTGAATCTCGCAATGACGTCTTAGGAATGGGGATAATAAGATATAGATAGGCAGTTTTCTCTGAGTCAGTTCTCGGTAAGCGCTTGCTGTGTCATGATGTGAGCAGCAGGACCAGGCAGTTTAAAGGTAAAGGTAAGTAAATCTTTTTTTTGTTATTATTTTTGTGTAAGTTACGTTATCTCGTCTTTCCGTCATGTTTGTCTTTACGTTTTTTTTGTGCGTGGGTGAGGGAAATACATAGTTTTAAAAAAATTATGATAGTGCGGGGGTTAAGAATAGAAGTTTACTTTGAAAACAATAGCAAGCAAGAGGACAAGTATAGGCTACCGGTTATGGCGAAGGATTACCAACCTTAAGATTATAGGATCCAATCGCAGGTGAGACAAGTTTTTTCTTATTAAAATAAAAAATCCCCTCTCGCTCAGAGTAAAGTGATGATTGCGAGGGGTGGGGAAGTTAGGAATAGAAGTGTTCGTTAAAAACTACATCTAGCGCGAGGACCATTGTGGTTGACTTGGTAAGGTGATGGACTTCCAGCATAAATATTACAGGATCGAATCCCAGTTAATAATTTAAAGTTCTTTCTTATTTAAATAAAATGAAAACTCCACCTGCCACCCAGCTAAGGTGAGGGTCAGTGAGCGGTGTTAGAGTTGTTTCAGCTAGGTTCCACCATGTTGTTGTGTAAAGCGGTGGTGGGGGGGAAGGAGCTGTTAGCAATGGGAGGGAGTGAAAGAAACTGGAGTCATCAGTTTGGATGCCAGGTTAAAGGAGGAGTAACTGGGCTGGCTTAAAGGAGTTGTCGAAATCGATGATAGATCGGTGAGCATGGTTTAAGGATAGAGGGAGGGGGTGGAGAGAAAATGGAGTCATCTGATTGGTTGATAGGTTGAGAGCGGTCGGGGAGGGGTTAAATGGAGGCATTGGATTGGATGATGGGTTAAGGAGGGGGTAATGGACGTAGCTTAGGTGCTCGTCGAAATCGATGATTGGGCAGTGGTCGAGCTGGCTGCCATTTTGAACAAAAAAGGTGGCCCAGCTCGCCCGTTTTCCCTCTACTTACATTTTCAACTACTTCTTCGAATCATTCAGTATCAAACACCATAAATTTTTCCCCGCCAAAATAATTCCTTAGCAAAGAAAAATAACAAATCTTTCCTTTTTTAATCCTGAATCCCCCATCTAATTCTTAGAAGGACCTGGAGAAACTCCTTATTACAGTCTTCACACTAATTTGACTTCAGATCTTTTCACTCCTCCATCTTACCTGTCTTAAGCGTAAATCTATTGATAGGGTTTGTTGTCAAAGAGCATTCTCCCAGATATCTATACTAGTAGATAGTGTTTTATTTACAATCTTTATCTACAACAAATACAACATTACCCAGAGCATAGGTAAGATCAATCAAAAGAACGGAACACCTCAGATTACTGACACGTGTAATGCTGTTATGCCCAAACAAACCATATAATGTTAATTGCCATTTTAGCTAATTGACCTTCTCTTTAAAATACTCATATAATGTTAAATTATCCGGTATTTTGATGCCTAAATATTTGAACTAACTCACCTCCTCTACCTACTATTCGTCATCTTCCACTTCTATGTCAGATACCTACTATCTCATCCTAAAATCCGGACTTCATATAGATTTTTTCATATCTATGAAGGCGATTCCTCCAATTACGAATTCATACTTACTTGTGACGCCGGTTCATGCATACCTGGCCTTTTTTATGAGAGTATACCACTCTTAACGCTGGCTCTTCATCCATCTTGTGGAGATATCCAGCCACCTAATCTGGACTTCTTTACTAACGCCACCAGGTACTCTTCTTTATACAACGCTTTGAACTCCCTATTCTTTTGCCGTTTGCCAACTGTTTCGAAGACGCTACAAAGCACTTTCCTTTCTACCGTCGTAATGCTGCAAAACATCTATTTCCTAATTTTTATTGAAAAGAATCTAAAACCGATATATGAATTCGGATACTCCTTCAAAACACTGGTTTCCCCACATTCAAATCTTCGAATCTTCGCAGCGTTCACTTTAAACCGCAGACATTAAACCCATTTATCTCAAAAGTACACCCAAACCGTCATCTGCCCATATATTTTCTATTGTATATCTTGGAATATTCTTGGTCAAGAGATCATGTGGATCACGACTAAACATAATGAGCCAGAACACATTTCACACTTCTTTCCAAACTATTCCGGCAACACTTATCACTTTCCAATAAACGACATTTCTTAGAGCACTTTCCAACTGCAGACAAAATTATTGGGACCACTAACGTTCTAATTGAAGCCGTATCCAAAATCCTGCACCGGTGTAATATATCCTGCCTTACTCAACACAAAGACATCATCATCCTTTTCTGTAATCACTTTGAATGGATTGATTGGCATTCAAGTCTATCACGCCCATGATATGTATCAACACATTTGCTTGTTCTTAATTGTTTATAGTTGTGATTTCATACAACAACAAAAAACTGAACAATATATTCCGAAACTATTGTATAAACCTGTTTTTAATGTCTTATACAATCACAGTAGACTATTGTACATCATAAAGAAACAGTGAAACTAAAGCTAATACAAAATACACAGAAACAAAAAATAATAACCATTTAAATAAATAACTTCAATATGGTTGAAAAAAAGAAAACTCTATATAATAAACAGGGGGAGATGTGAAAAGATACATATATGAGACATTAAATATGCAATTGCAGTATATACTCTTTTTGTTCTGTGCCTCCCGTCTAGTTTATCTGACGGAAATTGAAATAAATATTCTGTACACTGTAGAAACATCATACTGTGGGGTTATAACATTGTAGTCGAATGTTTATCGTTATTTCATCCAAAACACCCTAACATAAAAGGAGAAAAAAAAACGTTATATGAACTGGACGGGTAAATACGTTGTTATATAAAACATTAAATAACATAACGCTATACAATTTATATAGTGAAATGCATATTTTATTCTTTTTAATAGTAAATAATATTGTATTTTTTTTTTATGTTATTTTAAAAATTTTAATTAAATATTCTCTTTACCTTTAAACCTGTACGCCACGAAAATCTAGTGGTTAAATTTAAATGATTTTAATTTATTGTCAATAAAATATTAATAATTCACTATTTTTACTGTCTTTTACCGCTTGTTTTGAAGAAAATCCTTTCAATTAGAACTAACTAAATTACTATTAAATAAACTCGTCATAGCTGGACGGTAATAAAACCATGCCAAGCTGAAATATATTGCAAGGTAGGGGTTCAATTTCCTCTTTTGTCTCAGGATTTTTTTTTTGCTGTATTAATGTGCGAAATGTACAGTAAAACATGTTTGTTTTCTGTCTCCACCATGACATCTAATCGATAGTAGTGTAAAGCATACGTGAAAAAATGGGCATTTTAGTTTTATATTAAAGGAGTGGCTGCAATAAACATAAAACTTGCCTACAACTACGACCCCATGGTTAAAACTTGAGGCAACCCTTTGTTCCGAAACAAATTGTTTTCTTTTTTTTTTTAATTATTGAAAGCGCGTCCATATTTATGGTAATTGGCAGCCAAAGACTTCTCAGTGCACTCCAGACAGTGTTCTCTCGTTACAAACAACACTGTCCATCACCAGTACTGCTGGACTCGAAACTAGGACCCCGCGTTGCTACTCCAGCACCGCTACCACTGAGCTAAACCAGTCCTTATTATTATGCCAGTCCTGAGAAAGGACCAACTCAATACTTTTTTAAATGCCGCTCCGAACCCATTAAGCTAAAAAGCAACTCAGATTGCTTTTTACTTATTTTGATTTTTAATGCATGATAGACTAGTAGTGCAAAATGTGAAAAACTTCAGAAATAAATTTGTCCTGGATATTTTCCGGAGTATGCTTTTCCAGTTTTTTTTTTTTAATCCGCGACAGTATTTCGGTTTCCAATTGAAATTCCCAAACCAGTTTTCCAATTGTGGATCCAATTTCCTAAATTTATAATTAAGGTGTAAATATGGGTAATGGACATGGATTACAAATAACGCAACAAAAATATACTGAATCTCCTAAACCTAATTATTTTTGACATTAACCTTATTCTAGGCAAGGAGTTCTGCAGCGGAACCCAGAGTGTTCTGTCCAACACCTCATACTTAAATCCTACTTATCGGACAGTTTTTTTCAAGTAACCTAAGACAATTCCCAATCTTCTATCTATCCTATTAACGTTAGAGTACCTCATGGAAGTGTCTTAGCTCTCCTCCTCTCCACAATACACACAGCCGAGTTACCTTCAGATCTCAATTCATCCACTTACACTTTCGCCGATGATAAGCCATTCTCTCTACAAATACTGATCCTATAGTCGCTGTCTACAATTGGAATACTCAAATCTCAAATTCACTCATAGAACTATCGTTACAACAAAGGCGAATAAAAATTAGCCCTACAAAATCCAAAAACTTTATCTTTACCCTTAAACGACAACCTCTCGTACCAGTTCAATATTCCAAATTACACCCGCTGACTAAGTGCATTCATTATCTTGGATTTTATTTAGATAAATGACTTACCTAGAGACTCATATAAGATATAAACAACTTGAACTCAACTAGATGCAGGCTATATTTTAACATTTCTCCTCATCATTTGTCTCATATAAGAATTTCATCAATCCAGTTTGCTCATATTCCTTCTGAAACAATCAGCGATGCCAACCACCTGATCTTAGAATGTAATAGTCACCAAGAGGATAGAGATAAAGGATGGAAAACTGTCATATAAGGAAAATGTACGCTACTTTCCAATCTGCATACCATCCTCTCAAAACCAACCCACGAATTATACCTGGCTATTCTCAATTTTATAACAAAAGTCAAATCACACTTTGAAAATAAAAAGTAAATAGTAGATGAGATTTAACGGTATCAAAAATAAACTGTAAGTAGTTTAAAACAAAAATAAGTATAAGTAGTAAAAACAACATTCAATAAATAACCTTATTTACATCCCTAGCTGTAATCTGCACAGACAGGAAGCCAAGCAAATGAAGAAAAAAAATGTGCCAAAAAATATGTTATATGGTTATAGTGAAAAAAAAATTATAAATATCATATTATGTAATAAAATATGTTGAGAAACACACACACACACACAGACACACATAACTTCCTCTTACTGTAATTCACATAGCTATATAATTGACAAACTTGTAATATTTACTAAATTCAATGGGGAACCTAATTTATAATAATAAATCGACACTTTTAAGTAAGTATGATCACCCAAGAACCCCCTATAAAATACATTTTTTTCAGAATAAAAGTTTCAAATAAAAGAATAGTTTGTACACGTTAGGCAATAAACGAACTTTAAAGAAAACCGTTAGAGTCGTTATAAAGAAAATTTGTAAGATACTTAAAACACCGATCAATAATTGCAATCACCGAGCAATCAATTTGTTTTAAACTGAGAATTTTGATAACAAATTTAATTTTTATTAATATTATTTAGATAAGGAGTCATTAAAAGACTTGGAAATATAATGGATGAGAGAATGAATTTAGGAATGTGATTAGAAATAAACTTGATAATATGCTGAACACTGTATAATAAATAGAACCCACAAATTGGAAGGACTTTACAATTATATAGAAGTTGTGTAGCGAGAATAATATAGAGACAGACTGGCTGACTAAGTAGATAGGTTGCTGACTGGATGTACTGTTGTAAAAGTTGTCGTAAAATTCTGTTGAACTGTTATGCTGATGCTCTTTATATGAATCGAACTGTTCCTCCCTGGTCTGGCCTAGGTGGATAATAACTAACGTTTTATTCATTTAATGTCTGCTTCTTCGCTCTTCGGACACTATGAATCTTTAATGCTTCGGATCCCATTAACAGAAATCTACTTTAAAGGAAAGCCGAACGTTACCTCTCCCCTAGAAATTCGTTAAAACGAATTTTTCTGCAAAAAGTTTCCAATAAAAATTGTAGCTCTTTGTATGTGCATTTGAGATAACAAGTTAAAGAATTTTATCTATTGTTATTAGTAAGTATACTCCTGAAATAACTTATCGCCTCCCCTAATAAAAATAACTTGATAAAAACTGAGCATATTTAACAACACTATTAAAATTCAGTTATGGTGTATTCTGTAAAACAGAATACAAATCTATTATACACTATTTTCTAATGTCTAATCATAATTTATAATAATTCAATTTTATCATTAATCACACACACATAGTAACATAACGTTATAACCTTCCCGCACACTTATATAAAGAACAACAAGTGTGAGTGCAACAGAAACATTACGTTAAAGTGAACTCTTTACCACGAACTTGATGAATTTACTCTGACGATGGATGAAAATCCGAAACCGGTCAGGAAGGAAATAAATAATTTGCCTGCGACGACGGATAAAATAACAGATGATAAAGAAAATCGTTTGTTATTTTCTAGAAAAAGAAAAACCCTTTTTGAAAGTTCTGAAAAAATCCTTTTTGTAAAATTGTATTTCAGGTTAAACGATTTTGACCAAAACCTTATTATCATGAGGACCCCTGGTTACACCCCAAAAACAAACGCTTAAAGTTGGGGCACCTAACCGAAGTTTCAAGTTTCAACCTTTTTGCGACTTTCTGTTTCTGAGTTAGGCTGAAGAAACCACACACACACCAATACTTTTTCTGATTCAGAATATGTATTTCCAGTACAAATCAATTTCCCAAATTTGACACGCCCTCTTGCAGCAATTAGAGAAGGTAATATTAAAATAAAATATTAGTTAAAATATATAATTACATCAGAATTATTTATAACGTATAATATATATTCATATATAAAAAAAACTCTCACTGTCTCTCTCTCTCTCAGCCTCTATTACTCTCTCTATATATATACACTTTAATAACTGTGTTAATTATACAAAACTGGTTTTCACATAGAATGGGAGAACTTGAATAGGGAGTTTTCTTAATTAGTAACTCATTCCCGAGAAGGTTATGGGTTCTACTTACCACCGTACAACTATCTGGTTCACCATACAAGAGGTCATAATGGTGGTATAGAGTTAAATTCCCAGAAGGGAATATTTCGTTTTCTCTTTTAACTCTCAGCATATTACAAAATTTCTCTCTGATATTTTTTTTTATTTTTGTTTTTTTTATATAAATCTGCCTCTTTGATTTAAAGCAGTAAAAAATAAACTAGAAAAAAAAAAACAATATTTTATTTTTAGCATTTATTTTTATAGTAGGATTCATTTTATTCACTTCTGAATTAAATACATATATAGTATGATATACATTTATATTATATGTGATATATATAATTACGCAGATTGTATATCTTTAAAAAAACAGTAAGCCATTTTTTCCCCATTAAAGGTCACGATTTTGTCACTTTTTTTGTGAAATGCTGTAATATTGCAAATTCTGCTGGACGGATTTTCAAAGCGGCTTGGACAGTTTGATACAGAATTCTTTTGAAAATATTAAAAGTAGTGAGGGGTTGTTCGCCGAAGGTACTAGAGGGACGAAGCTCCCTCCCGGTAGACCAGGATGGAGGGTGCCAGGCCCCCCTAACTGTTCTATTTATATAAAAAAGTATTTCGCGTCACGATTTTATGAAATCCGGAGCCCCTCTAGTATATTTTTGTAACCTAATGAATTTTAAATAATCTAGCCTATGATATCTCTCTAAAAAAAAGGCCGTTACTATTTTTCTTTTATTTGCCCCAAAAAAGAGGGAATTTCGCATTTTTATTCACCAATTTGTCCTGGAATGAAGTTCACTATTTATAAAATAAATTAAAAAATAGCTTAAACAACTAAAACTACTTACTCTAACACTGGTAAGGTGAATTTATTATAGCCAGAATAGAATCATTTAATCTATAATATGTCCATCCTGATTACTTATTGTGATACTGAGTATTTATTGTTTATACTCCCACTTTTTAGTATTCGCTAAAAAATAATAATTAACCATCTACAACTCCTTTCCACCATTAAATCATTCAGCTGGCTTTCTGCTAAGCATTTTCCGACTACTTCTGAAAACTTATCGCTGAAAATTTGTGGCGGGAAGCATTCTGCAGATTCTAGGCATGACCAGACATGTTACCTACCATTCTCTCTGCCAAAGTTTCACTATCAATCACTCCAACATGGACTAGATTCAATCAGTCACCCAACTCTTCATCAAAAATTTATTGTGACTTTTTGAGAAATCTTTCTCCATATCATGTTGGACAAAATGGGAAGGACTTATATATGAAACCTTCATTTAACAATAGTTTTACATCAGTAGTCATTTTATATCTTTAGAAGATATTTGTCTAAATATTGTTATTAGATTCGGCAGTGGATATTTGCTGCAGCTTTCACTAGAACAGCTTATCAATATCCCTAGTTAATGCTACACTTCGTCACACATGCCTAAAAGAAATTGGTCAGCTTATCAACCACGCATCTATATCTAATGAATTTTCGCACTGCGTTTATTTTTCTCACCTTTTAAAGCTTGTTATCCAAAATGAGTGATTAAACTTTACACAGCTAAACAACTCTAAAATTTTAACGTCACCTACAATTGGTGCATTTTTCTTAGTAGAAATAATTTTTTGACTCCGAGTAAAATAATATGAATTCAAGTGCAGTCTATGAAATACAGACTACATACTAGAACAGCCAAAAATTTGACACCAGCCCGGGCTTGTAGAAACGTTGTCATAATAATATAAAAGAAAAATCCGGTTTGTAACACTGACTTGACTTGCTTTTTCTGCAATTATAACAGTTGTAGTGGACAATTTTATTGTTTAAACATGGAATATTACATACGAACAAAAGATGGTGGGCGTTTCCCACCATCAAAGTTTCAAGTCAAGCGTAACTGACGGATTTCCCTAAAATCCATTTTTCAAATAATAACCCTTTATTTATTTAAAAAAAAAAAATATCAAATATACAAACTTACAATAAACGATACAACTTTGCCTAAGACCGTCAGGCGAATCCCAAAAATTAATAACTATAGTTCACTTAGTATAATTTTTAATTAATTATATAAATATATTTATCATTATTTCCAAAAATTAAAATATATTTCTTGTTAATAGTGAGCAATCTACAATAGTAGGCACCCCTAACATAGGCTTGTAGAAGTAGTCAAATCTCTTCCATTAAATTGACTCGATATAATGCGGGGTGCAAATCTGCGAGGAACCAAAATATTTGTGGCTCATATCATTTTACTTAGGGCACTCAGTCATAAAATGGACAGTTCGTTAGAGCATAGGACAGTTCGGTGAATGCTTTGAGTTCCAAGGTTTGTAAGTTAAATGTAGCATTTCAGATTGTATTTTGATAATTAATTTAGAGTTTTTAAAATTTTCAGAAGAAGATAATTGTTTTTTAAATTAAAGGACTAATTGGTCTGTAAGAAGTTGGTAAGTGAATCGGTTTGTTTGGTTTCGGTAACTTCAAGCTTTGGAAAATCAAAATTAATGAAACAAAATGTACACATATAACATTCACCCTCAGACGATCAAACTGCCCGACTGTGTATATTAACGATACTCCTATACCACACGAAAAAGACATCCGATACCTTGGACTCTACCTAGATAGACGCTTGACATGGAACACACACGTAACGAAAACTCGACAGTCAATGAAAACCAGATACTTCCTAGTAAAACGCTTACTTGACAAAAGATCTAAATTAAACTTGAAAAACAAAGTTCAAATCTACAAATCCATAATAAGACCAATTTGGACCTACGGACTACAACTCTGGGGAACTGCCAAACCGACACACACTAAACGGATACAAGCCATACAGAACAAGATACTGCGAACAATCACACAATGCCCATACTATGTTTCTAACATGACGCTACATACTGACCTTCAAATCCCATTTGTATACGACTTAACACAACAACTTTACAAACGATTCTACAGCAAACTAGGAACACACACGAACCCGCACGTCACAAACCTGTCCTCCCTAACTATTCCTGGGAATCCTCCCAGACGTTTGAAGCCCCAGTGGCCAAGGGACCTCCTGTCACAGGAAGAGGAGTAACAAGACCAGGAAGAGTGGAATTGGCCACCTTCTTCAAGCCTTCAAGCCACATTTATCTCAGCCCACATTTACTTATTGTACTGTTACAGATTGTAAATATAAATAAACAAACAAACAAACAAAATTAAAGGGCAAAAAAAACAATATAAGGGATGAAACTAACTAGCTTGTAATGTAAAATTAATATTCTCGTTAAATTTTTCAAATAAAAGTGATAGGATTATAAGTGTACAGTTAGCTTTCCAAGTTCAAAGAAAACCGTTGGAGCCATTTTTGAGAAAGTTCCGAAACTTATTCTATAAAGTTATACGTCTGATTACTTAACAGTTTTGCTTTTTAACTGAAATTCTAGTTATGCATTTACACACATCATAGAAGCTTCATTGTATTGATCTGGCATTTTAGCAGATCAACTTATCATTGTTCGCTTCAGCATCTCAAAAATCAATTTTTTTTTTTTATAAATAGTAAAATGTTTAAATGATGGTGAGAGGGCGCTATTATGTGGTTTTGTAATATGCAAAGTTTAACGAAAAGTCTTTGTAATCATTTCCACGAAAACAGCTTAGAAGCAAAAATAAAACATTCAGTAATGTCGCAGAAATTTGACCAAAACCTCAGCTGCTATCTAACTCGGAATATCAAGTTTGAACTTCGATCAATTTTTTGTTCTGCAAATATTTTGTTATACATGTACACATACCAACATACACTTACTAATAATGTATGTAGACTATTTGCTAAAAATATTTTTCTTACTCAGCGCCCCCAAAACATGAATTTCCGTTGAAAATTCTGTTTTAAAAATTTAACATAATCGCGATGATTCCTCTTTCAGCAATAAGGGAAAGTAAAATTATTTTTTTTTTTTTTTTATATATATATAAATTATTTAAAGAAATTAATTTCAAATATTCAATAATTAGTAAAGTACATGAAAAAAAGATTATAATCATATTTATTTAATATGTAATTAATTCTCAATAAAAATGCTATTTTATTTTATTATCTCAATAATAGGAAGTTTTATCAATAAATATTATTTATAGCGTATAATTGTTATTCCCAACTGCATCTGATAGATGATCCGTTCGGTAACGTTGTGTTACATTTCAGCATACACTACTGACTTTAGCTTCATGTTTCATTCATAGCAACACCGATTAAGTAGGGCATTAGCGGCTCCGACCAATGGAGGGTTAACATTTTAGCTTATATCTCACTTATGGACCGGATCATTTTAGCTTCTCCAATATTGATCCCTTACAATAGCGTGACCTGGCTTATATATAATCCTCACAATTTCAACAAATTATTTATTATGCTGTTGCACATAAAAGTTATATATTCGATTGTTTAATATATTTTAAATAGACTTTCTTTTTTTTTTAACGGATTGATTATACCGTATTTAAGTAAATCTTATAATAGGGTGTAGGTTATACAATTAGTTTAGGCATATATACATGAATTATAATTATAAATATCACTCATATTAACACAAGAAACAAATTAACTTCCATAGTTAGGTAGATGAACAACATAAACGAATATAAAAACACGTATAGGAAGAAAGAAAGATAAAAACGAAAACAATCTGCAAGAAAATATTTTATTTCTTACGCGACCTAAATAATCGCTAGTTTTCTCTTTCTTATATCTACCAATAAACTTGTAGATGCAGTGAACACTAATGTAATTGTTACTGGTACGAGGTCATTTAATAAGTAACGAGACAAATCGCTATAGCTCAAACACGATTTATTTAATCAATACAAAACTTTGGCTACTTTTCAACATAGTCCCCAGCAACATTTATACGCTTGTTCTTCTAATTTGTGTATGTCTTTGGCATAAAATTCTTTGGGTTGTTCTCGAAACCACTTTTGCACCTGATTTTTAACTTCTTAATTGGATTGAAAATGTTTCCCACGTAGAGCTACTTTAAGGGGTTCAAACAAATGGAAGTCCGATGGGGCAAGGTCGGGGATGTAGGGGGGATGTGGAAGTATCTCCTACCCCACTTTTTGAAGTGTTTCTTGAGTTAACTGTGCCGTGTGTGGGCGCGCGTTGTCATGAAGAAAAATCATGCCTTTAGCTCTTGAGTCCACGACGTTTCGTTCGAATGGCAGGCCTTCGTAAACTTCTTTAGCTATCAGTTCAACAGTAATACGCCTGTTGTCTTGAATTAACGCGTTAATGCGAGATTCGAGGGAAGAAGTTGCAACTTCAACTGGTCGTCCTCTTCGATTTTAGTCTCAGACAATTACACGCCCCTCTTTAAACTGTTCTTCCCATTTGTAAACGTTCGAACGGTTCAAACAATTATTCCCGAACACTGTCAACATTCTTTCGTGGATTTCACTACCTTTAATATCCACTGCAACTAAAAATCTAATAACTGAGCGTTGTTCTTCCGAGGTGCAATGCTCAAGCGGACTCGCCATTGTTAACTGAATACATTTGAGGTTACGCTTACCGAATAGTCTCGAACAGAAAGATGCTAGCTAATGAGAAACTAAGTACAAAGATGCCAACTTGACGCCCTGAAATTACTGTATTGATTTAACAAACCTTTTCTGAGCTACAGCGATTTGTCTCATTACTTATTGAATGACCCTCTAATATGATATTTGAGAATAAAGGTAGCGAGGGAATAATTTATTAAGAGAGACAGATGGCTGAGAATTAGAAAGAACCTAAGAATGATGTTGACTGACTGGTGTCGATAAAACTGTTCTTCTGTATGGCTAGCTCGCATCTATAAATATATATCGAATTTTCCTTCCTAGTTTGACCTAGCTAGGGAGTAATTAATTTATGAATGTTGGTTCTTCGGTTTTCACGAATCTTAATGATTTGTTTCCCATAACGCAGCAAAGTTGCTTAGAATCATCTTTGTATGAGTGTTTTAGGTTACAAGAAAATTTCAGTTATTCTTCCCGTGATAACCGGCTTTATTTTTATTGTCATCGACCGTTTTTGTTTGCATTTTTAGCACATAGATTATGGGTAATAACTTATATCTTAATGTATATTCTCTATTTATATCATAAAATGTACTTCATGGATTTATACTATATTTATACTATTTTATATTTTTGTTTAAATATAGCCCTGAAGTAAACCCTGACCAGAATCAAAACTTCAGCATAAGAGTGTTTTTTTATTTACTGACTAAAGAACCCCAAACAACATATTTGAGACAAGATGGTCAAAAATTTGTGTAGATACTAGACATCTGTGTCGTACAGAATACCGTTTTCGAATAAGAAGATTCAGAAGTGTTTTACTAATATTCTTGAAACATTGATGCTTCGATAATTGTTGAATCCGTAATGACTTCAAGGACCTACAGCTAATCCGTAGTAATTTTGAGATATCTTGAAATTTGGTATTTTATCCATCATAGCATGTATATTTCTTTTGCTCCTGACCGGTTTCGGATTTTCATCCATCGTCAGTGCAAATTCACCAAGTTCGTGTAGAAAGTTCACTTCAACGAAATGTTTCTGTTGGTTTGCTGATTGTATATATGTGTAGGAGGTTATTAGGTTCTGCTACTATGTTTGTGTAGTTTAATGACAAAATGGAATTAACATTGTTATAATAATTAATAAATATTATTATTATTATTATTATTATTATTAATGAGAATTTTGATACATTATAATAATTCCAAAATAACATTACAATAAGTGCAATAGTGGCTTCGAGAACAACCCAAAGAATTTTATGCCAAAGACATACACAAATTAGAAGAACGATGGGACAAGTGTATAAATGTTGCTGGGGATATGTTGAAAAGTAGCCAAAGTTTTGTATTGATTAAATAAATCGTTTTTTTGAGCTACAGCGATTTGTCTCGTTACTTATTAAATGACCTCGTACCAGTGTAAAGTCCTTGCACCTTGTACAGTTATTAATTGCATTAGTGTTCAGTGCTTGTAACAGAAACATTGCGTTGAATTGTAAACTTTCTGGTTAATTTGCACTGACGATAGTTGGAAATCCGTAACCGGTCAAGAACAAAAGAAATATACATGCTATGACGATAAAATACCAGATGTTATCCAGCAGTGTGGACCCATCCACATATTCAACAATCTGAAATTGTGTAACCAATTTGTTCCAGAAACTGGATAAACTTCTTAGATATCACAATGGGGAACGGATTAGCTCAGTGGTTAGTGCACTGGACTACCACGCGGAGGTCCCTGCTTCGAGTCCAGCTGTGCTGCGCTTAGATTTTCTCTTCTCAGGAGCTTCTATAGCTGGTGATGGACAGTGTTCTCTGTAACAAGAGAACATTGTCCGGAGGGCGGCAGTGCCCTGAGAAGGCTCCGGGCACTAATGACCATAGATGATGACGCGCCTTAAAT
Source organism: Triatoma infestans (assembly GCA_011037195.1). NCBI lineage: Eukaryota > Metazoa > Arthropoda > Insecta > Hemiptera > Reduviidae > Triatoma > Triatoma infestans. The sequence goes on from JAAEAF010011221.1 coordinate 20,364, forward strand.
TAAAAAAAAAAAAATGAAATAAAAACTAAGATATCACAATTCTAATTAATTCGCATAAATCAGAAACTTCAATAATCAAGCTTCAATGCAAAACTCCAAGTATCAACAAAGAATTACAAATTCACTCAAATTAATGCAATTTACTTGTAATTGTTTACAGTGAAGTAAAAAAAAAAAAATATATCTCTAATTGTTCAGTATTTAATATATTCAAAAATTAAAGAAAACCCCTACCTAAATGATCTCTATTTGTTTCACAAAAAGGAAAACTTTTCTTTCCGTTTCTCTTTGAATATTTACAAAGGTCTTAATCTGTTTGCTTTGCAAGTTAAAAAGGGTCTCTACTGCAGATGGATATTTGCAAACATATCAATGCAGAAATTAGTAAATTAGAAAGAATATAAATTAACTGGAACGGAAAAAAAAATTAATCAAAGTATCTAGAATTATTTTTGTTTCTTTAATTGCCTCACAGTTTTAATAAATAGCATTTAAGTTTATAAAGAGAGAGTTAAATATTTAAGATTTAAAAAGACACATGAATAATCGGTAAATCAAAATTCTCAATAATAATAATAATAATATTTATTTATAAAGAAGATACAAAATAGATTACACATAATTTCCATCCCTACCTAGAAAGCTTAAGATTTACGAGGTTCGTTAGAACAAGTACCTCCATCTAAAGCCTGCTTGAAATTCGCTCAACAGATGTGTTCACGGCCAAACTGATTTAAACGGGTAAGAAAGAAAGAAGTACAAATTTTTCGCTAAGATATCTAAGCAGACGAAATGCCTCTGTGTTTCGTCACATCATTAACATTTTCTTTTTTTTTTATAAAGTGGAAAAATTATGAATTTGCCAAAAGATTGAGCAATATTGCAATGCTCGTAAATATAATGGGAAAATAACTAAGAGTCTATCTAGAAAAGCAGGAATCTATCTATCTAAAAGGAGCATACCTATTAAACCATAAGTTATACGGTCCGGCCCAGAAGCCTTGCTATGTTTAATGTTAGACATAATGGCAACGAGCTCATCATTGGAGAAAGGAGAATCCAGAACAGGAGAGAAAAAGAAGGTTCGGCATAAGAAGGAACAGATATTACGCAAGGATTAAGGAGAGTATTCATAAGCGAGACAATACTCATCAACTTCTACTTCAGTCCCCATGATGCAATTCTTACGAAGAAAAAGCAGTTAACTAATTTCTAGAAATAGCTTAGAGTCTGAGGCAGCTGAATATTTTTACTTTCTCTTACTCCTAGTAAGAGGAAGTATTGTAATCGTGTCAAATTTACGATATTCAGTTTTCACCGGAAATACCGTTTTGAGGTCCCCTGAGTCCAAAAAAGTGGTTTTTAGCAAATTGTCTGTGTGTGTGTGTGTGTCTGTGAACAACATAGCTCTAAAACGAAAAATCGTAGAAAGTTAAAACTTGATATTCCGTTTAGTTATCAACATGGTACCCGACAATGGGTCATCTGTCAAAATTCCTCAACCGGAAGTACCACTTAACTAGTTTTTTTTTTTTACGTTTTTGCAATTTTCTCAAAAATGGCTCCAACGATTTACTGCAAACTTGGTATATCAATTACACACACTAACAGCTACAACTTTTATTTGTAATATTTCTCTGGAAAAATTCATTTAAGGGCACTTCTGGGGGAGGGGAGAGGTTAGGTTTTCATCTAAAGTGCTATTTCAGTTTATTAGACAATTCTGTATGTAAATAATGTTAATTAGAATTGAATATGTTGTTGAAATTCCGAGTTTGAGAAAAATCGGTAAACCAGAAGTGGGTTTACTTTACCACTTCACTAAATGATTTTTCACTTTTTCGCAATTTTCTCATAAATGGTTCTGACGATTTTCTTGAAACTTCATATATAAACTAAAGATACAATGACCTAAAACTTTTATTTTAAACATTTCTCTGGAAAAATTCATTTAAGGGCACTTTTAG
>JAAEAF010011223.1:0-19253 GCA_011037195.1 Triatoma infestans
AAAATTATAATTGAAAAATTTTATAGTTTGTGTACCAAATATAACGAAATTCGTCGGAAACTGAAAAAAAAACTGTTTAGTAAAAGCGCACTTCCGGTTTACTAAATTTCTTGAAACTTGGAATTTTGGCCAACTATTTATTTCTAATTAAGTTTGTTTGAATGATAGAATTATATAATCAACTAGGATACCACTTTAGAGGAAGCTGTATCCCCACCCTTCCCCTAAAAGTGTCCTTAAATAAATTTTCCCAGAGAAATGTTTTAAATAAAAGATGTAGATCTTTGCATGTTTAGTTTATATATGATGTTTCAAGAAAAAATCGTCGGAGCCATTTTTTTTGAGGGAATCGTGAAAAAAGGGGAATAAATCATTTTAGTATAGTGGTAAAGTAAACGGCGCTTCTGGTCATCCCATTTTTTTTTTTTTTAAACTCTAAATTTCGACAATATATTTAATTGTAATTAACATTATTTAGATGATAGAATTGTCTAATAAATAATTTGAATCAATTTGTTGCCTTTAAATGAATTTTCTTCCCAAAGAAATGTGCTCCTTGTGTGTGTAGTTTGAAGAAAATCGTGGCAGCCATTTTTGAGAAAAACCCAAAAACGTAAAAAAAAAAAAAAACTAGTAAAGTGGTACATCGGCATTCAGGAATTTTGAAAGATGACCCACTGTCGGATCCTATGGTGATTTCTACGATTTTTCGTTTTTGAGCTATGCTGTTCACATACATACATACATACATACACACACATACACCATTTGCTAGAAACCACTGTTTTGGCTCAGGGGACCTCACAACGGACAAAACGGATATTTCCGGTGAAAACTCGATATCGAAAATTTGACACGATTACAATACTTCCTCTTAGTAGGAGGAGTAAGAGGAAGTAAAAGTTATTTTACTAAACTTAGATCCATCGATTTATATAAAGACAAATAAACATTTAATAAAAATTAAATAATTAAAAGAAAAATTTGTGAATTTTAACTGTGTAAACTGCGGTAAGAGAAAGTGATGGTGTCTGAGTGTTTCACATCAATTTTTTTTTTTTCAATAATAATGTACTCCTTTTTAATCGTGAAAAATTAAAAAAAAAAACTAATTTAAAAGAGAGATGATTTCCAGTCAAACCCAGTTTTAATCGAAACCTTTAGGTAAAACCTAAATAGAGAATGAAATTTTAACTCCTACGATATTTGATTATCCTGTTTACATACCAGATAGACGGTAATTTCGTTTAATTAACAAACTATACACAAAAACAATTCAATTTCGAAACTCTGATTGATACAACAACATTGTATTTTCTTACCAAAATTAACACAATTGACAATTAACGTCACATAAGGTAGGAAACAATTAATTAAATCTAAAATTCTTAAATTCCCCCCCCCCCCCTTAATGATATAAAAGTTAGAATTGCGATTAGGAAAGATTATATACATACTCACACAAGAAGTTCAAACTTGATATATTTAATTTAGATATTCACTTGAAATCATTTAGATATCAATACGAAGGTTTTTCATAGTCATTAATATGTCAACCGGAAGTCCAATTTCATTTTAGATTCTTACGATTTTCTCAGAAATGAATTCAACGATTTTTCTTTCAACTTGCTTTATTAATTTACACAAATAAATATGTCTATTTAATTTTATTTTGTTTTAGCTCTTTGTAAGTGTAGTTCACATACTTGGTTTAAAGAAAGAAAATCGTTGAAGGCGTTTTAGAGAAAATAACAAGTAAACTGAAAAATACTTTTTAATAAAAACGCACTTCCGGTCATACGATTTTCTTCAAAACTCAGAATATTCCAACAACATATTTAATTTTAATAATTATTATTTAGATGATAGAATTGTGTAAGAAATTGAAATAGTACTTTACAGGAATACCTCATCCCACCCCGCCCCTTAAAGTGTCCATAAATGCATTTTCCTAGAGAAATATTTCAAATAATTGTTGTAGCTCTTATAATATGTAGTTGTTATATTAAGTTTAAAAAAAATCGTTGGAGCCATTTTTGGTGAAAATTAAAAAAAAAAAAAAAATGGAAAAGAAAAACATTCAGTAAAGTGGCATTTCCGGTTGAACGATTTTTGCTGAAAAGTTTATTTTCAAATCTCCTGGTTGGCACTTTGAATGAAATATTAAAGTTTTGAACATTCTGCGATTTTTTGTTCTAGAGATATGCTATCCCCCCCCCCCCCCACACACACACAGACAAATAGCTTAAAACCACTTTTTTTGGATTCACGGGACTTCAAAACGAATATATCCGGTGAAAAACTCGATTTCAAAAATTTGACACAATTACAATACTTCCGCTAAAAAAAAAATCAAACGGAAATAAAAGCTACATTGACTTCCTGTTACGACAGTTAATACAATTAATAACAACTGACCTTTTTTTTTTTTTTTTTTTTTTTTTTAATATATATATATATTTTGCATATTTTCTTAGCCTTCAACATAAACACATAGGTGGTGGTGGGGGGGTACTGATATCTACGAAGGAGGTTAAAAAGGAGGTAAAAGTTTTAAGTGATATAAAGTTGTACACCAGAAAACAGAACCCATAACAGTGAATAAACCCCACATAATATTTAAAATTTGTAGAAAATTACGAATTCGTACTTCCGGCTAATCAATTTTTTTTTTTTTTTTTTTAATTTGAAATTGTAACAATTCACTTAATATAATTTTATATTATTCATAAAGATGATAAAAATATTCATGGTACTGAAGTAATAATTTCTAGGAAGCCTTTAACGTTGCTGCTGCGGCCCCCCCCTTCCCCCAGAAATCCAAAAATAACAATTTCCTGGAAAAATGTTTCGAAAAATCACGAAAAATTGAGGAAAAAAAAAAACAAACGGTTGAAAATCAAGTTTTTGAGCTCATGCTTTTCTCTTTTTTTTTATTTTATTTTTTGGTAAAATTCATGAGAAATCTGTAATACAGCAGTAATTTAAAAAAAAAAAAAAAAAAATCTATGTTTATAAAATAATGAAATTCTAATAAAATTAAAAAAAAAAAGGTCTTAACTAGGACTTTCTAAAAAGTACTTACTAAAATAGTGTGTAAAGTTCTGTAGAAAAATCATTAGAACCATTTGGTATAAATGAATGTGTCTCACACCAGTGTGACATTAGACGGAAATAATCCTTCCTTCAGCGATTATAACCGGAACCTTTGTTTAATCACGAATAGATTTATTCTGATTTCATTTTTTTTTTTTCTTTGCTATATTCTAATTAGCTATTAATTATTTATTTAAATAAACTAACAATTCTTAAAAAAAAAAAAAAAAAATCTGACTTTATAAGAATACGTATAGGTGTTTGTGATATTTTTTGTTTGTTTTCGTAATTAATTTTTACACTGCTACTAAAATAATAAACACTATAATTTGAGTTACATACCCTACTAGCCTTCGATACATTAGTTCCCATTCCATGTGTGGTTGAGTTGATGAAATGTCAGAGTATCATTTATATTAAAAGTTATTTTATATCTACTTTTTTTTTTTTTTAAGAGTAAAAATCGGTTAAAAAAAATATAGAAATCACTAATAAAGGAAAAAGAAAATGGAATTAGAGAAAAATTAAAAAAAAAAAAAAAAAGAAAAATAAAATTATATAAGTAACGTAAAATTTAATGTACGTGAAAATTTAAACAACGTTTCGTTAGTAAACTTTGGGAACAACACACCATCCAAGAAGACCGAGCCTATACTGAAGGGAGGATTGGAAGTAGGCTGGTGTTTCAGCGCACGCTACAACACACTCCTTTCCTATGCCTCCCCCCACTACTTTCACTACATCAACACATACACATAGACACTAAAAAAGTGTACACAGAAAACCGCCTCCATCAAGTTCACCGCCTCCTCCTTATTATATAGCTTTGCCTCTCTTTCTCCCATACGATCACAACTCTTCTCTTTGTTACAATATACGCAACCGCTTTTGGTGACAACTATTCCTTACTAAGAGAAACAAGAATAAATAAATAAAAAGATTTATTTATTTATTCTGTACAATATCTGTGCAAAAAATAAATAAAAAAATCACTAGCGAATTCTGCACAATCTTTGAATATTTTACTTTCTCTTATTGCTGTGAATGAGAGTACAGCAATCTCCCAATATCTCTCTCTCTCTGTACGTATGAGTGAAAAAAGTTAAGTAATGCCTATTTTGTTTCAGGCTGGCACATAACGTCCAACATCAAATTAGGTGTTTTGGACGGGGGCGTAAGCACTTACTTTTTATCATTAACATTTTTTTGAATGAATATAAAATTTACCAGTCATATATGCGAGACTCGAACTGGGAACCTCTCCACTTACAAGTCCAGTCCATGTTCCACTACACCCACACCCGTCCCTCTCTGTATGTGTATGTGTGTGTTTCTATTATATATGTGTGTGTGTGAATGAACAAATATTTTAAACTCGAAAAAACTGGATATTCCATTGATATCTATCATTGAATCCAACTTTGAAGGCTTAGGTATAAGGCTACATATAAGTATATACAATCTACAAACAGGACATATTGCCATAACTTTCAGAAATTCAAAAATTACTATCCGGAAACATTGAATTTTGATGGTTCAAAGAAAGTGGTGAACTAAAATTTCCCTTTAGAGTGTTTATTTACGAAATAAGATACCAATAAGGGATCACTGCAAAAGTTTTAAAATGAAAAAACATGCAACTATGGTGAAGTTTATATATATAGGGTGACCAGAGTTATATGCTCCACCCACTTTTTTTTTAAACGGCGGGAAATTTCGAAAAAATAGAAAACACGTATTTAATCATTTTTAGTCTAGTTTATTTTCAGTGATTGATCCATTTTTTTATACCCCAATATCCCGAGATACAGCATCCAACTTTTTTTTTTCAAATGGAACATTATATTTTTTTTTGCATATTTTTATAGTAATTGAGCCTCTAAAAAAATTTAAAAAAAAAAAATTTAAAATCGGTTAGGTTTTTCAAAATTATGGTAATTTAAAATATGAAAAACAAATTTCAGTTTAATGTCAAAATTACCTTATTTTTTTCTTTAAAGAAGCTCTTCAAACTGGGCACCATCAACGGATAGGCAAGCCAAAGCTCTGGACTCCCACGCTCTGTTTGTAGCAGCACTTAGGTTGCAAAGTCAACATCTAGGCAGGCTAGGAGTTATTCGACGTTCCAGATCTTCGACTGAAGGCACGGGATTAAGGTTACTGTACTCTTTATTTTTTAGATATCCCCACAAAAAATAGTCCATTGGGGTTAAGTCCGGAGATCGAGGTGGCCATTGGATCGGACCATGAGTTCCTAACCACTTTTCGTGGAAATTTCTGTCCAGGTAACGTCGAACAACTCTCGCATTAGTGCCGGGCAACCATCTTGTTGAAAATACATATCTAGCCGACGTTTTGGAGGAACATCTTCAAGCAGAACTGGCAAAATGTCTCTTAAAAAAGTTAGATACCTTTCACCAGTTAAGTTCCCTCTGTAGAAGTATGGGCCGATTAGTTGGTTTCCTAAAACTCCACACCAAACGTTTGTAGATAAAACAACCTGATGGCGTGTGGCGAAGGTAACTTGTGGATTTTCTTCTGCTCATACTGTAAAGTTCCAACGATTAAGAAGGCCATTGTTAGTAAACTTTGATTCATCAGTCCATTATATTGTGCATTTTTTGTGGGGATATCTAAAAAATAAATGTACATAACCTTAATCCCATGACTTCAGTCGAAGATATGGAACGTCGAATAACTCTAGCCTGCCTAGATGTTGACTTTGCCACCTAAGTGCTGCTACAAACAGAGCGTGGAAGTCCAGAGCTTTGGCTTGCCTATCCGTTGATGGTGCCCAGTTTGAAGAGCTTCTTTAAAGAAAAAATAAGGTAATTTTGACATTAAACTGAAATTTGTTTTTCATATTTTAAATTACCATAACTTTTGAAAAACCTAACCGATTTTAAATTTTTTTATTTTTATTTTTTTAGAGCCTCAATTACTATAAAAATATGCAAAAAAAATATAATGTTCCATTTGAAAAAAAAAAGTTGGATGCTGTATCTCGGGATATTGGGGTATAAAAAAATGGTTCAATCACTGAAAATAAACTAGACTAAAAATGATTAAATACGTGTTTTCTATTTTTTCGAAATTTCCCGCCGTTTAAAAAAAAGTGGGTGGAGCATATAACTCTGGTCACCCTATATATATATAAAAGTATGCGTGCGTATGGGAATGTTGTGTAAAAGGTGATATGTTGAGTGGAATTCATAGTAAAAAACTTAATTATAAAAAACCATATTTAGGTATACATGCTTGCGAGGATGGCGTATGTGAATGTTGTGTGAAAGGGAGAAATAAGAGTGGAAGGCTTAATTATAAAAACTTAATTATAAAAAACCATTTACATGCGTGCGTGGATGGCGTATATGAATGTTGTGTGAATGCATATTGTGTTTAATATTGAGTGGAATGCATAATTATAAAAAAAATCGCTTAATTTTAAATTATGTTAGTTTAAATCGTTATTTAATTTAATTTAATTTTTAATTTATTTTGATTATATTTTATATTTTATTTTGATTAGTTAATTGTAAAGTAAATCTCCCTCCAACAGCAGAGTTTAAAAATTTGATCCCCACGTGTTGTTTCCATTTTAAGGAAAACTTGCCCTTTAACAACCCAAACACGTGTTTTCCCACCCAGCTGACCATACCCCTTGACCTAGTTTAAGAGTTTAGTTTTAAATAAAATTAAAAACACCAGTCAGTGTGTAAACTGAATTTGCTCTGTGCAAGTCTGTGTTGTCTGAAAAACGCATCCTGACTGTCTGAAAAACGCATCCTGAAGATAGGCGAAAGCCAGAAACCGGTCGATGACCACAAAATGAAGCAGGCTATCACCTGAAAATGCCTCTGATGAAAAAAGCCCCACTATATAGGGCCGCTAAAATCTATTATAATTTTTTGTCTGGAGTTTTTGCTTCAGGTTTTTGCTTATCTAGAAACAAAGTTAAATATGATACATCAAAATATTTTCAAAATAAAAATTATTACTCTATAAACGAGTACCTCCTCTGTAAATGACTAAAATTTTTGTATGACACTGTTCTGTATCTTTGGTGCGGTTTGAATAAAGTATATCTATCTATTTGTTGCGGTTCTGTTCATTGAAACCATTCCCACAATTTGTCCGTTAATGGGCTTATATGATTTTTTTTTTTTTTTTTATTAAGAATTATACGATATATTATTCCAAGTTAGATAGTATTTATTTTAAAGTAAATTCGGCGTTTCCACCAGAACAGTGAGTATTCGAGCATCAATCACTTCAGTTGGTTTTAAGGTTCAAGAAAATCCCTAAAATCGGCGTTTTAAACGTAAGAGTGAGTTTTCCACCAACTCTTACTTCAGTTGGTTGTGAGGTACAAGAAAATCCCTAAAATCGGCTTTTCAACCGCAAGAGTGAGTTTTTGAACACTCACTTCTGTATGTGGTAAGGTTCAAGAAAATACCTAAAATCGGCATTTAAACCGTAAGAGTGAGTTTTCGAACAACACTCACTTCAGTTAGTTGTAAGGTTCAAGTATATCCCTAAAATCGGCATTTCAACCTTAAGAGTGAGTTTTCGAGCAACACTCACTTAAGTTGGGCGTAAGGTTCAAGAAAATCCCTGAAATCGGCGTGTCAAACATAAGAGTTTGTTTTCCAGCAACTCCCAATTCGGTTGGTTGACAGGTACAAGAAAGTCCCTAAAATCGGCGTATCAGCCACAAGAGTGAGTTTTCGAGCAACACTTATATCAGTTGGTTGTGAGGTGCAAGAAAATCCCTAAAATCGGCGTTTAACCACAAGAGTGAGTTTTCGAGCTACACTTACATCAGTTGGTTGTGAGGTGCAAGAAAATCCCTAAAATCGGCGTTTCTAACTTAAGAGTGAATTTTCGACCAACACTCACTTCAGTTGGTTGTAAAGTTCAAGAAAATGCCTAAAATCGGCATTTAAACCATAAGAGTTTGTTTTCGAGTAACAGTCAATTCTGTTGGTTGTAAGGTTCAAGAAAATCTCTAAAATCGGCGTTTCAACATTAAACGTGAGTTTTCGAGCAACACTTACATCAGTTGGGTGTAAGGTACAAGAAAATCCCTCAATCGGCGTTTCAAACGTAAGTGCGTTTGAATTTTCAGGGATTTTCTTTAACCTTAGATCGGAGTTTCAATCTATTTGTTGCGGTTCTGTTCATTGAAACCATTCCCACAATTTGTCCGTTAATGGGCTTATATGATTTTTTTTTTTTTTATTATTAAGAATTATACGATATATTATTCCAAGTTAGATAGTATTTATTTTAAAAAAACTTATCTTAATCCCAACGATCTATTGTGTTTATCTAACTAAATGTTCACATTATATAGAAAGGAAAAAATTGAGTAAAAAGAAAACAAGATAAGTAGATAAAAAAAAAATATCAGAAAGATTGATCAGTTATGATGACATAGTTGTTACAATATAAATATACATTTTTTTTTTTTTTTATTGAATATATGTGAAGTTGATAGGTTTTTCCAAACGGTCTTGTTTACAATAACATCGCTAAAACAATGTTTCCTGTTTAACCTCAATGTTTATTTTTATTCCATTCAATTCTATCCGCTTTTCACTACTCACTAACTCAGTATATATATATTTATACATCCCATATATATATATATTGATTCTACCAAACCCCAAAGTCAGGTCAGGAAAATCCTTCCCTTCCATGTTTTTTATAGATGTTCCAATTGTAAGGTGAAAGATATAGATAAATGTTGTGCAAGCATGGACATTAGATGAATGGTTTGTGACTTTGCCACAAAATAAACACAAATATTTCCACTTCATTTTCATCTCTATCGCTTTCAAGTTTCTTTACTTTAACAATTTTTCTATATAATATGAGGACGTCTGGAAAGTCGATGGTTTTTTTTTTTTGTATTTTTCTTTTTTTAAATTAATTTATTCAATAATACAATTCTTTCACTAACTTCCTTTACTCCATTTCTCATCACCAATCAGAATTCTTTCCAAAACTGATATTTTTTTTTTTGCAAAGAAATTTGAAGAGATTTAGATACGCAACTTCGTTTCGCTGAGTTCATAGAAATCTATTATGTCCTAAGTACATAGGTCATTGAATCAAGCATTTCCCAGTTCCTCAAAAAAACTATTGATTAGAAATATTTAATTTAATTTGTTCTAATGATGTAACATGACAAAAAAGACGATGCCAAATTCAGCAAAAGCCTATAATATTTGAAATTTAACGGTCAAATATTAATAAGTAAAAATGATGTAATGACATGGCAGGGTCATAGCAATGTCAAACCTTCACAACACATAACAAAGAAAGAATAATTTATAACTAGTGGCCTAGCCGGCTGCTGTCTTCAAGACAAGGCCGCGGCCAAACAAACAAAACCAAGGGTCAATACTTTACATCAAAGCAAGCACCGATAAGCTGGCCACTGACCTAAATCGCTGGTCACCGAACTAACCAAGGTCGCACACTAGGACAGATGTCTTGGTGTGAGTATTGCTAACACTGATATAAACTTCGCCCCATTGGAAGAGGGGATGATTATACTTCAGTACGTCTTCAAGATTACGCGGAGCAGCAGTTTCCGCGTCTCTATACAGGTTTTATTTATACTTATTTCCTTAGTTGTGCATCTTAGTCATTTATTTTAATCATTCTAAATTATTAGTTATTTATCTCCTATTTTATTTCTGAGCATTTCTTGATAATAGTTACCATTACTCACGTTTAAATTATTGTTCAAATACAGTCTATTTTTATAAATTCCGTGTTAATACTTCGACGTCACTAACGTCCAAAAATCTCCAAACTCACTTCCGCCCTCCGCAAACATTAGGACATAACAAAGAAAGAATCTTGTAACGAGTGGCCTAGCCGGTTTGCTGTCTTCAACAAGGCCGCGGCCAAACAAACAAAACCAAGGGTCAATACTTTACATCAAAGCAAGCACCGATAAGCTGGCCACTGACCTAAATCACTGGTCACCGAACTAACCAAGGTCGCACACTAGGACAGATGTCTTGGTGTGAGTGTTGCTAACACTATATAAACTTCGCCCCATTGGAAGAGGGGATGATTATACTTCAGTACGTCTTCGAGACTATTATACGAGCAGCAGTTCCGCGTCTCTATACAGTTTTTATTTATACTTATTTCCTAAGTTGTGCATCTTAGTTCATTTATTTTAATCATTCTAAATTATTAGTTATTTATCTCCTATTTATTTCTAAGTATTTTTTGTTAATAGTTACCATTACTCACGTTTAAATTATTATACAAATACAGTCTATTTTTATAAATTCTGTGTTAATACTTCGAGCACTAACTTCCAAAAATCTCCAAACTAACTTCCGCCCCCCGCAAGACATCTACTACATACTTCAGAAATCACAATAAACGATTCCACTACATCTGGTGGTATCACGGTGGGATCAGATCATCCGACAAACGATTCCACTACAATGATACATTTATAATAATTGTGTTGTTAATATTTTTAAGTTTAAAAAAAATCGTTGTTATATATAGTTTTACAAGAAAATTCCAAAAACACACACACACACACACACAAAACGATTCCTTTAAATTCACACTTCCGGTTAACCGATTTTCTTCAAATTTGGAATTCTCGATTGCTTCTATTGGGGCATTATATGTAGGTTCTAAAACCAGATAAGAACTAGAACTGAAGTGTGTGGCTTCCCCATAGGGATAAACAAAAATAAATTTTATTAGAATAAATGATTCTAAATAAAAGTGATAGGCATAAATGGTTGGTTCCGCAGAGTTGGAAAGCATCAGAGATATTTCCTCGTGATAGCCTGTTGTTATGCATCTTAAGTTACACATCTCCACTAGTTAGATGTGAAGAAAATCGTTAGAGCCATTTTTTTTTTGAGAAAATCGAGAAAAAGTGAAAAAAATCATTTAGAAAAGTGGTAAAGTAAATGCACTTCCGGTCATCCGATTTTTTTCAAAGTCGGATTTTCAACATCATATTTAATTGTAATTAACATTATTTAGATGATAGAATTGTGTAATAAACTTAAATAGCACTTTAAAGGAAGCCGTAGCACCATCCCTCCCGCAAAAGTACCCGCAAAATGAATTTTCCCGGAGAAATATTTCAAATAAAAGTTGTAGCTTTTTGTGTGTGTCTTGATAAAATATGTTTGTAGAAAATTGTTGGAGCCATTTTTGAGAAAATGTCAAAAAAAAAACCACTCACTAGAGTGGTACTTCCGGTGGAGGAATTTTGAAAGATAATCTACTGTCAGATCCCATGGATATACCTAAACGGAATATCAAGTTTGAACTTTTTACAGTTTTTCGTTTATGAGCTATGCTGCTCACATACATACATATATACTTACATACACACACACACACACACACACACACACACGCCATTTGCTAAAAACCATTTTTTTGGGCTCAGGGGACCTCAAAACGAATATTTCTGTGAAAACTCGATATCGAAAATTTGACACGATTACAATACTTCCTCTTACTAGGAGTAAGAGCAAGTAAAAAGAAATAAATAAATACATGAATATATAAGTATAAAACATATATTTAAAAAACAAATTTAATTCTGATAAATTGCTCAAAAAAAAAAATATATTACTTTCAAGTAAGTTAGTGTGATGGATGCAAGAAACTTGAAATAATATTAATTTTTAAATAAATCTAAATTATCAAAATATGTGACATTCCCTTGCAAAAGGACCAGCCAGGTAATACAAGTACAGTTACTAGGAATGTCCAAGAACCTTTATGGCTTTGTTCTATCCCCTTCTCCTCACAAGGGAGGCACTAAACGGACAAAGAGAAGAGATATTTTAAGACAGACTCGTTCTAGCTACCAAGTTGAAACATCAGAGCCAGTATCAAGTTTTAAGAGTTTATTCCAATTAAATTATATGCATATTGTTGTAATAATCTAAAGTAACTTAAATTCTATTAGAGAATATATCTTTTGAAAAACAGTGTGACTTCTTTATTATTGCTAACACTTCTTCTCTTTTAAACTACATATTTACAAGCCCTTCATACAAATCCGCTCGTGCTACACAACCAGCTACCACATATACATCATCTCACATTACATTACATTAGCTATGTATGATTACAAGTGTTGGGAATTTTGGGATAGCGGTATTATTGTAGTATATGGAAACAATAGTATTGGGAAAATACAGGATACGTTGGTGGTGACATTGGGAGTTACTGTGGTGAGGATTGAATGATATTATTATGAAGATTTGACAGATTATTGGTATCTGTTCTATAGTTGAGTGGAATTATGGTGCTTTTGAATGTAAATCATTTCCCATACATTGCGTTTACTTCTGTTGGTAAGAGTGGCAAGATTGGAGGTATTTTCAAAGTCAAAATAGTGTTGTAGATCTGGAGAGAGTAGAGGCCATGTCTTTAGTATCTATTGTTTTATACTAATATAGATGTTGGCATTGTTATTGTACAGTTTGTATTTTAAATATTGAGAAGTCTGTACAATATAGGTCGCATTGCGATTTATACGTCTATTTTGTTACGTCTAGAGTATGAAGTTTTTTAATGTAGTGAGCAGTATATTGGAAGTTTATATGCTGTAGAAATGTTGTGTGTGTGTGTGTGTTTTTTTTTTTAATATTTTGTAAATTTTTTCAGAAAGGCCAAAGAGATACGGGATAGAAATGTAACTTGTTGGTTGTGGTAAAAAAGTTGGAAGTGATTTGAGCAATTGAGTCACTTTGTATAATAAAAAGTTGATTTGAGTTTTGAGTTTCCTAAGATTGAGTGTTCATTGGTAAGAGATAAAGAATGATTATTTATTTATGAAGATTCTGAATAGTAAGGACATATTGTGACTGTAGCAAGCAGGAGAAAAGAGTGGTGAAATGAATTTCTGTACTAAAAGAGATAAGTGAAAAAAATGCAGGAATCTGTCAGTATGAAAGGATTTCATAAGCCAATTGGGTTATGAGAGAAACTACTTCTTGTTTAATGATTGTTTTAGCTAGGAAATTATGTGAGATATAAGAACGAATTAAAAAAATACTAGAAGCTCAAACTTAAATACTCTGAAGATCAAAAAGAAGTAGAAATGAAGTTTATTAAAAACACCAAGTGTTTTTTGAAACAGTTGTTGTGGTGGTTGGTTCCTTAGAGCTGGAAAGCATCAGAGATATTTTCCGTGGTAGCCTGCTTCTTTTTTTGGTCATCGGACGTTCGCTCATCATCAGAATGTTTTCGCCAAACATGTGATAACATAGATTTGCCCAAAGCAAATTTAGTTGATACACTGGTTTTAAAATGTTTGTTTTAAGACCTAACTAGGTTAAGTGGGGTGTTGGTACCTGAGTGGGAAAAAACAGGTTTCAGTCTTTGAAGGAGCATATTGTTCCCTCTAAAAATGGAAACATCCAACACGTGGGGATTTTTCAACTTAAACTACGTTTTTTGAAAGAGATTTACTTGATAATTACCCATACTATCTTACTATTTTATGTATTTATTTATTTATAACATAGCGAAAGAACACTGTCATCCGTGGGCTACTATAAAATAGTTACTGACAAGAAATGACTAAATACGAGCTGAATGATCGTAAGAGAGTATAGATAATAAATATGATGTTAAACAATTAATCTATATAAGAAAGTTGTTTGATAATTAATTGTTCAGGAACAATAATTAATTGTTCAGGATAATTAATTTTGCAGTAGCCCACGGCTGACAGTGTTCTTTCGCTATGTTATAAATAAATAAATAAATAAAATAGTAAGACAGTATAGGCAATTATCAAGTAAATCTCCTTCAAAAATCGTAGTTTAAGTCGAAAAATCCCCACGTGTTGGATGTTTCCATTTTTAAAGGGAACAATATGCACCTTTAAAGACAGAAACATGTGTTTACTCACTCAGGTACCAACACCCCTCTTAACCTAGTTAGGTCCTAATAAAAACATTTTAAAACCAGTGTATCAACTAAATTTGCTTTGTGCAAGTCTACGTTATCGCACTGTTTGACAAAAAACATCCTGATGATGGGCGAACGCCCGAAACCGGTCGACGACCACAAAAAGAAGCAGACTATCACGGAAAATATCCCTGATGTTTTTGAAACATCTTACAAAAATATCCTGAAGATTTCCTTTGAGTTTATATAATTTATGAAACAAATAAAGGACATTCTCAGTAGTCAGAACATGTAATTAAAATGATGGAACTTTTATAAGAATTTGGACAAAATGTTGATGAAATCATGTTGAAAAATAAATTATTGAATCAAAAGTCACAAAGAAAAAAAAAAAAAAAAATTGGTTGCTATAAATAAATAAAAAGGTTTGGTTAGTTATTTGTGATAAACGTAAAGGAAATAGGAAAGCGGAAATGGAGAGAAAGATAAGCAAGGAAGATGGCAGTATAAAGAGGAAGGATGTAATTGTAGATCGATTTAGTTAGCCGTGGCAAACTCTCTAAGTAACTGGTTGTTACTTGGCCCTACTGAGAGACACTTCTCATTCTCAAGTACTACAATCAACAAATCGGTGTAATATACTTTCCGGACTAACTTCTTGTTAAGTCCTTCGTTCAAATTGATCAATTACTCAAGATCGCCTGAGTTTAAAAACTCCTTCATTTTTAATTATAAATGGAAACATTTTGAAACATTTCAAAAGAAAATTGTACATTTTTCCAATTTTGGAAAAGTAATTTACAAATCATCTATAAATTATAATTAGATTTGTAATTAACAAGGAAGCATCTCTCCACTATTCTCAATATTTCACTACTGCATTATTTCTCATAATTCAACTGCATAACGTCACAGTCCTAGAAACAATTATCATTTTCAAATGACGATATACATGTGTTGGCATCCTCAGCATGAAAACATGAGTTGTATGCGAAATGTATCGCATCGAAGTTTAAAGGAAAAAGATACAGCCATTTTGGAGAACATCGTAAAATAGCACATCCACTTAACGATGGTAGTTCCTAAATAAAATATCAAGATTTGTGATTTTTTTTTATTTTGTTTAAACGCACATACATATACACAAACACAAAATACAAAAATAAAAATTTTTTATACTCAGAGGACAAAAAAAAAATGTATTTCGGAAAACTCAACTTCAAAAAATTGGCAGCATGGTAATAAATTTTTCTATAAAAAAAAGTATTAAATAAATATACATAGGGAAGTGGTTAGCACAGTGGTAGCGCGTTGGACTAGCAATGCGTTAGTCCCAGGTTCGAGTCCAGCTGCTGCCCTTAGATTTTTTTCTTCCTAGGAGCCACTTACAGCTCCGGACAGTGTTGTCTGTAACGAGAGAATACTGCCCGGAGGCCGGCAATGCACTGAGAAGGCTTCGAACTTTGGGGTAGCTATATGGGCCCAGAAGGGTGTTTTGGATAGCATAGGGCGTGGACCCCCCACAGACAAAAAAATAAATAAATATACGTTACAAATATTATTTATAAATTACAAATAGTCAAATTATGTATACACGGTATTATTCGGGTTTAGATTGTGTCATTTGGTTTTGTATAAACTGACATTCATATTTCAATAGGTTTCTTTAGTTAGTTATGGACTTGATTAATAACCAACACTGGCAAGTATCATAGTAGATTATTGTAAAACAGAACAGTAATTATGTGGGCCAATCATCCCTCCCATATTACTGAGAATGGAACAAATTAATCTTAATGGTTAGAAGCTTGATTTTTTTTCTTTCCGCGAATGTGATTGGCTACCGGATGAAGGGATTTAAACCAACTCCCTCCCAACAATCTGTCGCCAAAGTTGCAGCCATTTTTTTTTTCTGGAAAACCATTATTTTTTCTCTCTTCTCCATTTTTCTTCATTTTCTCTGGGCAGAAGGTTACTCTATCATCCTTTATGTACGTAGTTTTTCTCTTTTTCCGTTTCTACTATCCCTTTTTAAGACACTTCCTTAATAGCTGTTTATTTGGTCTAAGGGATTTCGCCTCAGAATTTATTACATATAAGTTCAGCTTTAGCCAAGTACCAGTTAATATGAGTTTTTTTCTTGCGATACAACTTATGACTCAATATTTCATCGTAGATTTTACTTATGGCAACGTATTATTGACTTATGAAAGAAAAAAGGGATCATTTTGTCTTTCCCATATTCTTAAATAACGAAAGTACCATCAACGCACCTATAACAATATGTAAACCCACTGTAACATGGGCGAAACCTCGTTTATACTAAATCAGTGGGCGAAATCAACTGAAATCTAAGTAAGTATTTTACAATGGCCATAGTCGCGGAAGTCTGAAAGATGAAATTAGTTATATTTTAAACATGAATTATATATACGATTATTGTATTATAAAGTTACTAAGAAAGTATATATGTCTGGAGAAGTTTGTATGAAGTTTAGTTTATTGGGGAAGTTTGTATTTCCAAAGATTTATCACTAGTTGACAAGAGTATTTTAATCAACAACTTTATGTTGTATTCCATAAATATTTCAATGAGTAAAATTCTCTCTCTCTGTTAGTACGTGCCCAAAATATCAGATTTGATTTCAATTTACATTAACTTCATTTAAATGCTAAAAAGAAGCTGGTGCTGGGTAATTAAAAACAAAATGTACAAAAATTCTTTCGAATATTGGATACATTTTATACTGCTGTAGTTAGTTTGGTTATTAAATTAAAGACAAGCATTATGAAAACATGAAGAAATAAATTCTTAGGAATTTTTTAGTCGAACGACTTTTAAAAAAATATTTTTACTTTCTCTTACTCCTCCTTCTAGTAAGAGCAAGTCTTGTAATCGTTCCAAATTTCCGATATCGAGTTTTCACCAGAAATATCCATTTTGAGGTCCTCTGAGTCCAAAAATGTGGTTTTTAGCAAATGGTCTGCGTATGTCTATTTGAAAAGCATAGTTCAAAAACAAAAAATCGTAGAAAGTTCAAACTTGATATTACGTTTAGGTATCACTATGGGATCCGTCAGTAGGTCATCCGTCAAAATTCCTCAACCAGAAGTACCACTTTACTGAATGTTTTTTTTTTTTTCACTTTTTTGCGATTTTCTCCAAAAAGGCTCCGACAATTTTCTTAAAACTTGGTATATCAACTACACATAGCAAAATTCTACAACTATTACTTGAAACATATCTCTGGGAAAATTCATAAGGGCACTTTTGGAGGAGAGGTAAAGCTATGGTTACCTCTAAAGTGCTATTTCATTTTATTATACAATTCTGTCATCTAAATAATGATAGATAGAACTAATGAGAATGTTATAGCTGTTAATAGAATGTTAATTAGAACCAAATATGTTTTTTTTTTTTCACTTTTTCGCGATTTCCTCAAAAATGGCTCAGACGATTTTCTTGAAAATCCATATATAAACTACACATACAAAGATGTACAACTTTTATTTAAAATATTTCTCGGGGAAAATTCATAAAAGAGCACTTTTAGTGGGAGGGTTGGGGTTATGTATTTCTCTAAAGTGCTACCATAGTTGATTACACAACTCTATCATCCAAACAAAATTAATTAGAAACAAATAGATGGCCAAAATTCCGAGTTACAAGAAAATTAGTAAACCGGAAGTGCGCTTATATTGAACAGTTTTTTTCAGTTTTCGAGGAATTTCATTAAATTTGGCACACAAACTATAAAATTTGTCAATTATAAGTTTGAGAACTGGAGTAGGAGAAAGTTGTGTGAGTGTATCACAACAGATTTTTTTAAATTATTTTATAAATATCAAGCTGCTTTAAAATCGTTTGCCTTTTTTTTTCCTCCTCGTCGTCTGAAGCGGAAATGGCGTGGAGGCCTTCTAGAATAAGAGTGTAAAAATTCCAAGAAAAAGAGTAAAAATATTTGAATTTTGCGCTCTAACTTCTACTAAAAAAAATGCACCCAGAACCCCATAGCTTGGGGACCCTTCCCCGCTACTATTTACGCGATTTTCAACTGTAGCCTTCTGGGTTCCATATGGGCGGCCTCCGGTTAAGAACCGCTGCTCTAAATAATGATTCTATGACTATATCTTCGAAGGTTATGGTATTTTTTAATTTAGAGCTCGTTCATGAAAATTGGTGATATTAATATGCCATGTTTAGATTTAAATGACTCCTTACGACACTTTTTTTATTGTCTATTCGATTTTAAATCATTCTATTCATAAATATGTTTACAATATACTTATAAATTATTGAAACTTTTTTTTTATTAAAGTTATTTTAATTTTGAGTTCGATCACTTTAGAAGGAATCATTTAGATGATGTCAATAAATTACCAGTTACTAATGTTTCATATTTGAATTATGATTATAAAAATAAGGGGAATACTAATTTTGGAAAAATAATTGAAACAAATACTGGTATTCGTGTGTTTTTTTTTTTACCCTTTGATAGCCTTGAAGTTTTTTTAATCTTCTTCACCAAATTATTTCTCACAAAGCTCCCATGGGGAACCATCTCTATAAGGTTGAGTAAGTATTCATATAAGTGAATTTCTACTACCATTGGTAGCTGATATTGATTGATCTGAGGTTTTTAACACTTCAACTGTTAGGAAAGCAATTTCTCCTTTTTTTTGAAGCACTCGGGGGTTCCATATTATCTTGATTCTCCGAGAAAATCGATAGTTGAATCCTACTGTAACTTCATCTTGTTTATTAAAATAAATGGATTTCATGTTTCTTTTAGTGGGGGGTCCCATGGAAGTGAGAAATATGGCATCTGCTATAGTGACGTCACAAATCTTTATTTAACCAATAAAAATATTTTCTTTAATTCTAAAATGGGGACTTCAATTGCCCTTCCTAAATTACGATTATATTTTTAATGTTGTACAAAATATGAAACACCCAATCAGCTATAAGAATGACCAACTAATAAATTACGTTGGACTAATAGTCGTAAGAATATAAAAATAAAATTGTAATATTTTTTTTAATTTTTTTTTTATTGGTTGGTGAAATGCATTTACGCACGCCGTGCCAGACTCCCGGAGACTACCGGCTAAAACACCCCCTCTACTGGGACCTAGCCTGGATTCGCTGATTCCAGCACTACATCAGGCTAGGTCCTATCCCCCTAGGGGTTCCTCCTTTCCTGTTCCTCTAGGTCCTT
>JAAEAF010011224.1:0-29714 GCA_011037195.1 Triatoma infestans
ATTTGTTTAAAAAATGTTAATAGTAAAGTAGGTGCTTCCGCCCACGTCCACGACACCTAATTTGGTAGTTGGACGTTAAGCCCGCCTGAAAAAATAGACATTACTTTTTTACTTTTAGTAGACGCTTTATAATTGAAATAAAAAACCCACTAAATTCTACACATTTCTGACAACAATAATAAACCTTTTATCTTGTTCCAATAGCGTAGAATTCTAAATTCTGGGTATGAGAGAATTCACGAATACACATTGTGTTCGTGTCCATATTACAATTTCAGATTTCACCGGAAAATTCATATTTTGCTAGCCCTGAGCAAATAAATTATTAGAAATTTGAGTGTCTGTATAAAGATATAAAGAGTGCAACTAAAAAAAAAAAAAAAAAAAAAAAAAAAATCACTGAAATTATCATATTTCATTTCGAAACCACAATGGATTCGAAAGAATCCATTTAATGTGATTTTACAGTTTTATTTAATACATTTTTCATTTTTTGCGGTTTTCACTGAAACAGCACCAACGATTTTTTTTTTTTTTTTTTTATAAATTGGAGAAATGCTACCCTAAATAAAGGTTTACCAATTTCATCACAGACATTTTTTTCCATGATAGCCTACTTCTTTTTGTGCTCATCGACATAGGTTTCGGGCGTTCGCCCATCATCAGGATATTTTTGGTCAAAACAATGTAATAATATAGACTTGCACAGCACAGAGCAGTGTATCAACTGTAATTGGTCTGTGTAAATCTATTTTATTATTACACTATTTTGACAAAAACATTTTGATGATGGGTGAAACCCTCCCGAAACCAGTGTCGATGACCACACAAAAAGAAGCAGGTTATCAGGGAAAATGTCTCTGATTCTTTTTTTCAGGGAATAATCATTTCAGTCTATTTAGTGTCGGCACTATTATATTAGGTTTTCTTATAAAATGCTATTTCAATAAATAATATAATACGGATATTCCATCTGTCTAACTTGAAAACAATTAAATAGTTTGCAAAAATTCGTAGTTTGTAAAAATGGATGGTTCAAAAGAATTCGCGAATATATATAGAAAATAGATTGAACAATTGTTACTGTAAATATTGTTTTCGTACTATATACTTAAGTTTTGCCAGACTTATTTGAAAATAATTTACAATTTTCACTTTATTTTTTTTAAGTGGTTACATCGGTTATTGGATGACATTCGATTTAATGGTTGAGAGAAGGAGTGGGAATAGAAGATAATTTAGGAGAGTGAAAAAAATGAACTAGTAGATGTGCTGTACACTGATATAATAAATAGAAACACAAACTGCAAGGACATTACCCCGTTAATAGAAATTAGAGAATAACGTAGCGAGAGAATATCGTAGAGAGAGACAGATTGGCTGATGATTAGAAAGTAGAATGATCAGAGATATTTTCCGTGATAGCCGGCTTTTTTTTTGTGGTCATCGACCGGTTTTAGGGGCTCACCCATCATTCATCTAAATTCAGTTGATTTGCTCTGTGCAAGTCCATGTTATCACACTGTTTTTACAGAAACATTCTGATGATGGACGGACGCCTGAAGTCGGTTAAAGACCACAAAAAGAAGCAGGCTAACGTGGAAAATATCTCTGATGCTTTCCAGCTCTGTGGAACCAACCACAACAACAAAGTAGAATGATGTTTGCTGAATGGAAGTCGTTAACTGTTCTTTTTAGGGCTAGCTCGCCTATATATATATAACCATATATATACTCCTATATATGTTACTATATATATAATCTCCCTCTTTAGTCTGGCCTAGGTAGCGAGTAACTTGATTCCTTACGAATCTTAATGATTGGGATCCCATTACATTCTGCTTCTCCCTAAACACTGTCTGGCACTATGGTCTATAGTACCGTTTCATCGAATAAAATTTCCCTCCGTTTCAACCTTTACAATAGAAAATCCTTTGCCTCCATAAACTTCACCTTATGCTGCCGGAGTCCCCCAAGACTCTATCCCTGGTCCTGCAGTATTCATTACCTATCTCAACTCTATTCCTAAAACCAAACACGTCAACCTTGATGAATACGCTGATGATTTTGCACAGTATTCTACCTAATTTAGGACTGATACAATAGCCAACAGGCTCATTGAAGGACTCAAGAAGATCTCAAATTACTGCAAAAAATGGAAACTTCGCATCAACAATGACTCATGTTAACAAAATGCAGACCGTACATTACATGTTACGTCACAGCTAATGGAATTACTGTACCATGGTCCAATAGCATCAAATACTTAGGCATATTACTTGACACTAAACTTAACTTTACAGCATACATAACTGAGAGAGTAAACACAGGTAAAAAAGCAATTAGGCTCCTTTCTCCACTTCTATCTCGACTCAAACATGTCTATCAGAAAGAAATAAACTGATCCTCTATCAAGTCGTCATCCGTCCATTGCTAACATATGCCAATGCAACTTTACTAATAACAAGGATAATTAATTGTTTAGTTATAATGTCATATTTGAATAAAATAAAAGTTGTTAATTAAAAAATATTGTGGACGTTTTTTACAAGGAGAGTCGAATTCTTTTTTATTGTTGAAGACATTCTTTTGCAAGAAAAATGTTGCACTAAAACTTAAAGCTTTCTCAGTCGGTCTCTGAGCTGCGATTCTCTAAGTTACAGACAACACTGCCCATAATCGGGTATTGTGCTATAGAGGCTCCTAGGAAAAAAAAAATCTAAGGGCATAGTGGGTATGCTTTAATGTTATGATATTGTGCTACCACATCCAGAGTTGGGCATGTAAAATTCCAATCAGAAGTTGTGGACACCATTTCTTTTTTATTATAATTTTTTAAGTGAAGAGATTAAACTCATGAAATTTTTCGACAAATTGTAAATCAGATCATGTTTGAAAGTAATAAATTAAAAATTTACTAGGAAATAAATATATAAAGCATATGAATAAATAAATAAGGAAAAAAAAATGAATTAGTTACAGCTATTTTGGTAAATAATAAATAACTATAACTACAATTGGTAGATTGCTTGTGCAACTCCTTTTTCTTAACTACAAGCTGTAGTTACGAGTTTAAACTACAACTATTTTAGTTAAAAAAAAAGTAACTTCAAAAGCAACTACTATTATATTGGCAGTTGTTATTTGTAACTACATCTCAACTAGTTGAAACTATTGTTTGTAATTTGTAGTTGCAACTACTTTTTGTCCAACAGTGGACATATCACATACGATATCAGTAGTTCCATTTAATACGCAAAATGATGTTATTACCACTGCTTTCACGCCAGCTCATTCAGTTATGTGGGGAACAATCACCGCCCAAGCTTCTCCTTACCTAAGGAGTTTATAACTCAAGGATATGTCAGCAGTTCGGCATACAGATACCTATCTGGACTCCATCAGCTTATATCACCATTTTTGGATCCAATCATGAGCCGATCAGCTAACATCACAATAACCTACAACCATCACTGTTGCCATGTCTCTATTTATCTCTAATCATCGCTCTCTACTATTATTAATACTTCATAAAACACTATTTAATTATACTGTATTACAAATTAAGTCTCCAATTTCTAGTCCTTTCGACCAATCAAACATCCAATTACAGTACTTTCATAATCCATTTATTTAATTACCTTGGCAAGAAGAAGAATATTCATTCTTTGCAAATAATCTGCATTGGGGGAGTTTGTAGAGGGCAACATGACAGTTGCATCCCATGAATATCCCTTATACCATCAAACAGTGATTATTTCACGAAATAGAGTCCCCCCCTCCTTTTTTTTAAGATTCCACGTCACGCACCAAAACGACGTTTCTAGGTTATTAACCTTTTTCTTCTTCTTATATTTTTTTATGAAGAAAATATTGGTAGCTATCCTTTTTTTTTTTTTGTTTCTTCAGTAGTTGATTAAAAAAAAATATAAATTATATACGGGTTTATAGGGGTAAATTGTTAGAACCCTTATCTCTAGGCAAAGTTTTAGACTTGTTAAAGGAATGAATAGAGGAAATTCAATGTTTGTGTGTGTGTGTGTGTGTGTGAGTGTGTGGTGTAGATGTGATAGAACAATTAACAAACTGTCTTAGGTTTCACCTGGCTGTGTGATGCGGCGCATTCTCTCCTTTATTTATATACAACTACGTATGTGTGTCTGTGTTTTTGTGTGAGGATGTGCACTATATGTACGTATATGCCTTCATGGTAGTTCCATATATATATCACCATATATATATGTATATAGAACTACGTACAACGTTAATATAGGAAGCCTCAACCACACAGCTCAAGTTACTTGGTCCCACGCTTGTTTGTACAATTCTATTAAGCTCTGAAATTTATGCTTTACTTGCCGCCTTATATGCTTAGTATCGCTGTGATTGCTCGCATAGATTAATCATTCATTTTTAATTGATTATTAAAGTTAAATTTATTTTGAATTTATTGAATTTATTTCTCTTTACTTTCAAATTTTATCATTTTCTTACTTCGCTTCGTATAAATGATTAATTGGTGGAATCATTGAATACCCACGAAAAATTTACTGTGCACTTTACACAGTATATGTTAAATGAACATTATGAGAACTTTAAGAGTGAAAAAGACTAGCATGATTGAGCGGAGGGTGATTATGTTGGCTGTTGTTGTATATTGGTAGCATTGGTTAATTAGATAGCTGTGAATGTTGAGCGGTGTAGCTAGTTAGAACACTTGCGTTTTCTTACGATCTATTAAAAGAAGGGATTAGCTCACGCGGAGGTTCCGGATCCGAATCTAGGCAGGGTTGTCTGTGGCTAGGAGAACACTGCTCGAAGGCCGGCATACTCTGAGAAGGCTCCGGTGGGGTACAATAGAACTGTCAGGTCGCAGTGCACTAATCCCCTAGTGGAAGTGCACTATCCGTTAAAAGAATAATCTAAAAAAATTTAACGGTATATTAACTAGGAGGCGCTAATGACCATGGCAGTCGATGCGCCGGGAAAAAAAAAAAAAAAAAAAAAAACTAGAGTGACTAACTTCGTGAAAACTCTCGTATGTAAAAGTTAAAAGAGAACTGAATGCCGACTTCAGAATACTTGTTAAAAGCGGTTGCATGTTGTAACTCTTTGATTTATGTTGTAGTTTCCTCAATAATTCTAAATTCTTGAATGCTCTGCATTACTGCTACTTGATTGGGCAGAGCCATCTGTGTATAAATGCAGCCATTGTTCGGCGGGTTGACGCGTACGTATGGTTTCTTGAGCCAGTGCACGCTATTCCCATCCCGGGATGTCGGCTTTATTTACCGATTGAAGGAGATCCATCTTGGATTTTGCCACTTGTTTCTGCTTTAGAGAGAGGATGTCCGGGAGAGCCAGCCTCGCTTCTGATTGAAGCCCGTGTTTCGCACTTATTTCCTCAACTTTACTGGCTAGGGGCTTTTGGGTTTTTAAGCTAGACGCGGAAGTTTGCGGCCATTTCCCTTGGGATGCTTAGTGGCTCCACTTCAGTTTGAATTTCCATAGCCGGAATAGGGCTAGATTTATCTCCTCCAGTGACAAAACACAAGGCCTGATTTTTGGACAATATCCAGTGCCTTTAGGACATTTTCGGTGGCCGTAAGAAGTATTTCACCTACATATTGTAATGAGGGTCTCATATATGCTTTGCACGTCAGCGCTAGTATATCTTTCTCTTGCTCCCTAGCTGATACCAGCTAATCGTTTCAAAAGCCGTAATCTGCTTTCTCCCTGTTGCGCTAACTTCTCTACGTGATTCTTTCACGTCAATCAACTGTCCAATGCGACCCCCAAGATACGTTGCTGAATCCATTTGTGATAAGGAATCTTCAAAAGTTGTGCAAGTGTTTCATACAGATTTTTTTAAATTTATTAATATCTTTGGCTGGTTAAAAAATTGTAAATTTTATAAATAATTTTTTATTTAATTAAGAATGGATGGAGTACATACTCTTTTTGTTGAATCAACACTGTTGTAAACATTTAGTATCATACATTTTGGCCATACAGGCTCTTATAGAGATTTGTGTTATTTATACAGTTTGAATTCTAACTGCAAAGTGTCACCGGGCTATAAATGTAACTATGAATGAACGATTATGTGAGCAAATGTTTCAAGCTGTATGAATAGAGTGGTTTGTGTTAGTAGTCTATTTTACAAACTGCAAAAACACTTGTGCGTATCCTTCATTTAACATTTCACACATTATAAAACTATACAACACCCTAGTGTACATATTTAAAAATAAATTGTCTTTAAGGTCGTTCCTTTCATTATTAATAAACTGTTATTTCTAAGAAAGAGGCTTTAAAAAAAAAAATTAAAAAATAACAAGGCTGATGTACTCATTAAATGAGATGAGTATTAAATTATTAACCAAGCTTACTTGTTAATCAAATTTATTTCATTTAGTCTACTGAAAGAACATATACTTATTTGTCATTCAATTTGATTATATCATTACTTATTGTTTCATTTAGTCTAAGAAAATTATCAAAATAACAAGTGTCCCCTGACTAAACAAATTCTTATCCATTCGCCACATATATTTTATCTTATTCAACCTAAGAATTTTGAACCTGAGTTTTTCCAGTAAATAAACTGCAGTTTCGCCCATTTCATTTTTTTTTCTCTTATTGTTATTCGAACTTAAACATTTTCACCAGCCAATACATATTTGCAGGGGCCTTCGTGAGCTCTAAAAATGTTTTTGATGAATACGTTTGCTTGTGGTGTAAATGTGTACAAAATAAATCAAAAAAACAAAAAAAAATCACATATCAAATTTGATATATCATTTTTTTTTTTTTAATATCAACGATTTGACTCGAACGTTTTGGTCAAAATCCAACTATCGGAAATGCAGCTTTACTGAATGCATTTTTTTTTTTTTTTCAAGTTTCTCGCAATTTTCT
This sequence comes from Triatoma infestans, assembly GCA_011037195.1. Taxonomy (NCBI): domain Eukaryota; kingdom Metazoa; phylum Arthropoda; class Insecta; order Hemiptera; family Reduviidae; genus Triatoma; species Triatoma infestans. The sequence continues at coordinate 6,922 of JAAEAF010011224.1, forward strand.
TGAAAATAATTCAACGATTTTCTTTAAACCATCAACACACTTTTACCTATCACTTTTATTTGAAACGTTTTTCCTCGAAAAATGTTTTTGGAAGGAGCGAAGGTTGCTCTGAGTGAACAGGAACTTTAAGCTTTCTTCGAAAGTGCCACTTTCAGAAAATATATGTACCTACCATTATTTAATTAATATTAATGTACAATAAATGCAAAACTATAATTCCAAATTTGAAGATAAACAGTTAACCGGATATGTGAATTTCGGCAGATGCACCACTTGTTATTTGCGGATAACGCGTTATGCCGATTCTGCAACACTGAGGAGGAAACTCTAGCACATATCCTTTGTTGTGAGTGTGCCAGCCTGGCGAGGACAAGCTTTCTTCAACTGAGGGCAAGCAATCACGAAGCCATGAGCTTCATGATGGAGCCGATCTCAGCTTTGCTAAGGCCTGATTAAGAGGGTGAAGCTGAGGGATGTGCTATAATTTTTAGGGTATCCACAATAGATCTCTTATTGTAGGTCGCAGTGGAATGAGGCTCATCCTCCCCGTTCGTATCTAATCTAATCTAATACCATCTCTATTGAAAGTAGTCTCGTAATAAAATTTGTTGAAGACATGTTGATGATGGTCAGTGAGCCAAAGACAGATCTACATCTGCAACTCGAAATCTTCTGGTAACAAAGACTTGACTATTTGGAGATGATAAGGACATAAGCCAAAATAACATAATGTTTCATCACAGACATTTTCCGTGGTAGCCTGCTTCATTTCGTGGTCATCGACCGGTTTCAGGCGTTCGCCCATCTTCAGGATGCGTTTTTCAGACAGTGTGACAACACAGACTTGCACAGAGCAAATTCAGTTTACACACTGACTGTGTTTTTAACTGACAGTTAAAAGTCTGTGTTGTCACACTGTCTGAAAAACGCATCCTGAAGATTGGCGAACGCCCGAAACTGGTCGATGACTACAAAAAAGAAGCAGGCTATCATGGAAAATGGTCTCTGATGCTTTCCAGCTCTGCGGAACCAACCACCACAATAACATAATGTTTTCCATACCTTCATTCGCTTAACATCTATACTATTAGAAATTCTTCTGCACACTAGCATATGGACAATGTCAATACGCTCTAATATCGCTTCCTCTTGATCAACACCATATCGATCACATTCAGCAGTAACTTTAGGAAACAATCCTTATTTCTCTTAAACAATGATGAATTCTACTGAATACATTGCGATTGAGAAATCGCCTCTGATATTCTGCAACAGCTTGCCCTACCGTGTACATAATGAATATTGGCGTATTTTCTTCATTTGAAAAATACATTTTTAAGTTATTTTATTTTTTAGACAACTTAGTAATTCAACAGAAAAACTGATATTACAGTAATTTAAAACAAAACAAAAAATGCATCTTTAAAAGAGCTGAAAACAATATTGAAAGCAACTGAAAAACTGACAATGAAAACAATTGACAATTGAAGACACATTAATGCGATTTGATTCTTTAATAATAAAGTTCTGTTAACAACAATTTTTGTCAATGGCTGTACTTTAGTAAGGAAGCATATTCGGACTTATGTTTATTAGATGTTATTGACTCAAAATGACTTCAGTAATACGTCCTTAAGCTGTGAACCTCAAGTCATGGGACACTCTGTATAAGCTATATTTAAAACGGAAGTTTTAGTAGATAAATTATGTGACTATATATATATATTTGTAGCCATAACCCTAGCCACTACACGGCTTTTGGTGCCACTTGACTTTTTGTATGACAACTAAAACGTTCCATGAGTACTATGTAGAGACCCACTTGACTTCAGCCCAGAACACCTACACACACAACACAGAATACACACAAACACACACAACGCCACTCATTTGATACACTCCAGATATATCCTTCAGTTACTAAATTAAGTCTTGCCCACTAGTTTAGTAATTGTGATGTGCTTTATAAGAGAAAGGGACTAAGGGTCTCCTAACCACTTATGATTTTCACTTGGCCTAAATTGCAGCCTAGCCTCCAAAAGGGATGGTAAAAGGCTTTTTACCTAATTGCTGTTTAACGGCCTACTTGACAGTTAGTAGCTAGTGACAATAAACAGACCATCTTTGTGTATTGCTTGCTTAGGACAAAGTTAAACACATTTGTTTAATTATATTTAGTTTAAACATTTAGAATTTTTTTGGTTTGTTTTGTTTTCTTTTAATAAATTTGTTGTTTACAATTAGTGCCTGATATTTTAGTACCTAGTTCATATAGTGAAAATAATGCAAAGTAACTTTTTGAAACAAAAATAGCGATTTGCAATTTCAGTGTTCAGTGAAGGAATATATGTCTAAGACGACACTATAACATAAAAGAACTATAATGCAGCAATGTGTTGTAGTCGGAAGAACATGTTGATTTACGATCAAGTAAAAAAAAAAAATAATTATGTACGGACAAACATGATTATATAAAACAAGTTCATGAAGCATAAGCAATAAAAGCTAAACTAAGTACCGCCAGACTTATCCAGAAAAAGTAAATTTCACTCTCGTAACAGGCCTGGGATTTTACATGCACACCTACACAAAATAGATATTATTATATCTTTTAGACTCTTTGTAATAAAAAACAGTAGAAATTATAAACGTCGGCCTTATCCATAAATGGCATCTTATAACATTTTTATGTTGGGCTGTATGAAAAAAGGAATGAGGCAAACACTCCTATATTTGACGTAGGAAGATTTTTTTTTTGTAACTTAAGACTGGCAGAGATTAGAAAGTACATACGTAGAATGATGTTTGCTGACTGGTGTTGATGATTGTTCTAAAAGTGTTCATTAACTGTTCCTTTTGTAGGGCTAGCTTGCTGGTATGTATATGGAATTTTCCCTCCCTAGCTTGTTGGCCTAGGTAGGGATTAACTAATGATTCTGATCCTTGGTTCTTTGGATCCTCACGAATCTTAATGATTCTAATGATTCGGATCCCATTACATTTTCTTATGCCAGAACTTAGGGCTATAAGATGTTGCCTGGAACTAATATCAGCTTCTAGCGTTTGCCAGTTTTGTGGTGGAATAGAAATTCTAGTGGACTTCAACTTCAAGAGTAATTTCAGCATATCCCTTTACTGAACATTAATAAAATCCTATCTTCCTAGAGTCTTCGAAAAGCTCCTCTTAGAAAATCTTGGAGTGCCTCCTCTACCCCATAGTTTTTTCCAGTAAAATTTGTTACCGTGCCAGCCATTTCTCAATGGCTCTATCTCAATGGAGAATGCCGAGAGACTCACAACTAATGGGCGTTCGTGAGGCGCCCTTCTTTGCCATGATTCGGTCAGCCTCTTCTTTTCCTTGAGTGCCCTTGTAACTTGCTACCCAACCTAGCCGGAGGCTATTATGGTTCGCCAGGGATTGCAATTCTTTACGGCAATCCTAAACCATCCTTCTGACCTGATGCAATTCGCATCTAAATCTTTTAATGCGGCCTGACTATCAGAGAAGATCACAATTCTTTTGCCCGTTATACCTTATTCTTACGATTGGGCACAACTTAAAAAATCTGGCGAAGATTTCAGCCTGAAAGACTGTATTTTTATATTAGTTTTTCAAATAACCCACTAGTTTTATGTTACTCTCTTTTCTTTTACCTTTATATTGATTTAAAATAATATTCAAAATTTCTATCCTAATGGCCAGTCGTATACTTTGAATAGGTTATTGTGGATGTCAAGAAAATTATTGCTCATCAGCTATTACTAGTGTCTGAGTTTTAACTACAAGTCCAACATAGTTGTTCTACTTCCAAATGTGGGGCAGAAAACCCCAAATAAATCCTGGTAAAAAGCGGATTTCATTTACATAATTCCATCACTTTAGGGCATTAAGAATAGATAAGTGTTTTAAACTTTTAAATTAGTGTTTGTTTTTTTTGACCTGCTTTTGAGATAAAATACAAATGTTTTCAACAATTTCTGTTCAGTATTTTAAGTGAACCACTTTTCTAGTTTAAGATAAAGTTATACATTTAGTGAGAATGTATTCAATAACAATTTATCTATGCCTGGATGACCGATTAATCGTATTTATTACAGTTCATTTAGAAAAGTCTAATGAGTATTATAATTTTCTTTAACACTGATTGTTTTCAGTTCAATAATTTATAAAGGCACTAAATTATAGATATGATAGTGAATTAAAAATGAAAGTTTTACCTTTATATAGTGTTACATTAGTGTGGGCATTAATTTCTTATTTATGGTCTAGATCTGAGTCACATTTGAACTAAATAAATTAATATAAAAATTGTTGTGGTGGTTGGTTCCGCAGAGCTGGAAAGCATCAGAGACATTTTCCTTGGTAGCCTGCTTCATTTTGTGGTCATCGACCGGTTTCGGGCGTTCGCCCATCTTCAGGATGCATTTTTCAGACAGTGAGGAAACTATACAGAGTGTGCTCTGTGCAAGTCTGTGTTGTCACACTGTCTGAAAAACGCATCCTGAAGATGGGCGAACGCCCGAAACCGGTCGATGACCACAAAATGAAGCAGGCTACCACGGAAAATGTCTCTGATAATATAAAAATATTTACTAATCGTGGCATTTCCCGTTTTTACTTCGCTTGCTCGCACATTTCCACAAATTTCTGTCCAGTAATCTTGGCACATTTCTCTGGCCATCATTTTTTTTTTCTTCACAAATCTCTTTCACCCATTCCACTTTGTTAGGGTTTCTACTTACGTATCTTTTCTGGCCATTTTTCAGGATTATTCTCCCTGAAAGTTTCCACAACAATGGACATTCTTTTTCATCACTTTATATCCTTGTTTCCTTTGTTTGTTCTATATTCATATCTCTACTTATGTCTTTGCTTTTTACCTGACTAACCCTGTTTTTTTTTTGTATATAGTAAACAGTTTTTGCAATCTTGTCCACATCTTTGGCCCCCATATGTTCTTAGAATTCTTCCACCGATGGAATTCTTTATATGATCTAAAATAAAAACATTTCTTTTTAATGTTGCTAAAAAAAAAAGAAAGTGGAAGCTAAATACGAAAAAAATTCTTTTGTATATCACTCACATGACTTACTCACAAGTCAATTTTTATAGTTCAATAACTATGTAAGTGATCAGCTGTATCTGTTAGATGGCTGATCATCGGCCAGGGGGTGTGTACAATTTGATAACTATGTAAATAGCTTTGTAACAGCTGAAAGAAAATATTCGATAAGTTCCTTAAAAAACAACTCAAAAACCTATTCAGTAAAACTGTACTTTGGTTAATCGTAGTTTTCCACATTAGAATTCTAGAGAATCTTTTAAAAAATATATTTTGTCTTGATATTATAAAGGGGTCAAAATTACAAATTGTACTGCACTTTAGAGGGAAGCTGCTGAGAGTTGCTTATCCCCAAGAAATCCCAGAAAAAATCGATTTTCCTAGAAAAATGTTTCAAATAAAAATGATAGATATTTATGCGTTCCGATCGTTTACAAAGTTTAAAGAAAATTGTTTGATACAATTTTGAGAAAATCGTCTAAAAATAGAAGAAAAAGAAAACATTAGTAAAGTCGACCATTTTGAATGATAGATTTCGTCCAAAACCTTAGTATCAGATGCGGTAAAGGTTACCAAAATGGAAGATCAAATTTGAGATTTTCCTTAGATTTTTCATTTTGATGATATTTTGTTCACACATAGACAAACAAACATACACCATTTTGTTTTTGTGATATTCTGCAAAGTGGATCTTTTAAATACAGATATAGCTTCAATTGTAGCAACCATCAGGCCGAACAGCTTGCGGTATATAAGGCAATAGAGTGGTTAGTGGAGAGCGTAATTAAGGAGCAAGATTGTACTGCAATCATTAGGGCAGACAGCAAAGTAACAATATACGCAATTAAAAACAAAGACAATTCCTTGGCCCATAATTGAACAGATAGATTAGATTAGATTGATGCAGGGGGGGAACTCAGACCCAGGCACTGCAGCCTACACGTTGAGGCTTATTGTGCCAACCCCTCAATACCTAGTAGGTCTCTCTGGTTCTTCTTCTACACAGCTCTGGCATGACCATTTTGCCATGTTTTGCTCCAGTACTTAGCCTCCAGTGACGATTATGTTCTCTCCGAGTCCATTATCTCAGAGAAGCCCTCGCCATACTTTTGGCTATTCCCAGAACAGGTTCCGGCCCATGGAAAGGAGAATTCGCACCATTCCTGGCCAGTTGGTCGGCTAGTTCGTTGCCTTCAATCCCCTTGTGTCCCGGCACCCATACCAGCCGCACATTGTTGTGCCGGGACAACGCCAATTGAACAGATAAGACAGGCAGTAATAGTAACCAACAAGAAAATCAAAATTGAATGGACTAAATCTCATGTTGGAACTTTAGACAAGAAATTGGCTGATGGAATAGCTAAGAAAGCAACAGCAAAACATGGATTTCAGACCTACTACTACGAAAGCGCCGAAGATTTAGCTGGAAAAGAAAAAGTAAGGGGAAATACTGGAGAAAAGTGGACAAATACCACAAAACATCAGAGACATTTTCCGTGGTAGCCTGCTTCGTTTTGTGGTCATCGATGATCACAAAACGAAGCAGGCTACCACGGAAAATGTCTCTGATGCTTTCCAGCTCTGCGGAACCAACCACCACAACAAATACCACAAAAGGTTGGCAAATCCAAAAAATACATACCGACAATCCCAAGGCAGGAAGATACTTTTAAAATTAACTACAACTTGACATAGGTACTGACAAGGTCATGGTAGAAATAGACATTATTTACATTGATTTCATATAATTAACGGCATTGTGACTATAGGAACACTTAATCTACACGACTATCCATTACTTGATTAACAAAAAAGACATTTAATACTCACATTACCATGGCTGGAAAGAGCTGGCCTATTGCAAGGTTGTTGTAGATTGTAGATTGTTGTATGGGATTATTGCACTGCGACCTGAAAGATCTATTGTGCCGCCCCCCCCCCCGAGTCTTCTCCAAGCACATCCGCATCAATGCGGGTCTCTATCTCCCGCACAACACTGCCTATCACCGGACAGTTGTAAAATGCTCCTAGGAAAAAATCTAAGTGCATCATAGCTGGTTCGAACCCGTGACCCTCGCGTTGCTATGCCTCGCCTACCACGGAGCTAATCCCTTTCCTTCCCTCCTTGGCTTTCCACCCCCCGCCCCCACAATTAACTAGGGACGGAGACCCTATTTTGTGTACTGTGTTTGTCCTTTACTGTAAAGTGTAGAGTGTATATAGTTTAAGTGTATTGTGTACTGTTCTGACGAAATGCATGGAGTACTGAGCTGTGGTAACCCGTGAAGTCGCTACTCCCCAAGTAACTGCATGCAACAGATATCCCTTGCGGGCATGCAAGGTTGTAACTTTCTACCGAGAGAAAATTTTACGATTATTGAATTTTTTTTTTTTTTTTTTTTTTACCAAGGGTTCTGTACCGCGACCATTTCTTGATCTATTGAATTGTACCCCCTCTGGTGACTAAGGTGAGCTAGCTCATCTATAGCACCCTCCCAGGTTTAACTCCCTGAGGAATCTTAGGATCCTGGAAGGTTCTAGGGTAGGTATTTCTTCCTCCCCTATCTGGTAACGGCCCAGACTACTAAATCTTCTTTGATTGACGGCATCACAGTCCTTGAGGAGATGTATCGGAGTTTCCTCCGCCTCTCCACAGAATCTCATATGCCATCACCTACTAGGCCAAGCTTTCTCAGGTGCCCCCTGAGTCTGCAATGCCCCGTAAGGAAAGAATACGGGTCCTATTCTTACTCAGACTGATGAAGGCTTTCGACCTTTCCTGGTTATAACCGCCCAGACAGACCTTGGCCTGCCTCAGTCCCGGGATGGTGTTCCAGAGACGAGATCTTTTAGCCACCTCCTCCTTCTTGATTTCTTCTAGAAATACTTGGTCACTGACTCCACAAAAGGGTTCTGGCCCAATAAGAGGAGATACAGCGCCTTCCTTTGCCAGGACGTCAGCTGCCTCATTACCTTCCACGCCGTCATGCCCCGGCACCCAATGTAGGGTAACTTTATTGCTCCTGACTAGTTCATTAAGTTTGCCTAGGCAATCCCATACCATTTTAGAACTCAGTACGTAAGAGCTAAGTGCTTTAATGCCGCCTGACTGTCGGATAGGATAATTATCTCCTGATTCCGATATCCCCGATCAAGGTTCAACTGAGCGGACCTTCCAATAGCGTAAATTTCCGCCTGGAAGATGCTAGGAAACCTGCCCATGGGTTCTGAGTGTTTGATTCTAGGCCCAAACACCCCTGCCCCGGTTCTTGAATATATTATTAAATTCTATTGAAATGGACGGACATATTTTAATTTTATTTATATTCATTGAATAAATTGTAAATAATATGCTGTATAAATAGGGAGGGTAAATGTTATGTGATTTATAGATAAATAAACTCCCTATACTGTTGGTTTGCTATAAACATTTTTTGCGCGCTTCAGGAGTCAAGGAGTAAGAGAAAGTAAAAATGTTGAAAAAGGCGGGAAAAAATTTTTTTTTCCTTTTTTTTTTTTTTTTTTTTTTTTGTCAGCTGGTGTTGACTTATAGTTATGTATTCTAATCTACTTAATCACCCGCATTTTCTTTGCCAGGTTCTGGGTGCAGGTTTATGGCTCATCCAAATCTTAAGGATCCTGATGGTCATCACTCGCCTATCTAAAAACCTTTTAACTTCTTCTTCTATATTTCTGCTTTTTCTTTAGCTAAACTAGGAGTGGTGGAGAATTAACAAGTTTTTCGTGCATTACAGTTAAAGGGGAAGGAAAAAAAAAAGAGACCCTTATCTCTCTTTTCATCCTTCTTCTGCAGCCCATTTACAAAGTCATCTCTTAGGTTTGTATGTGCTGCGTAAGTTTAGTAAAGCAAAAACTCGTCTATAGTTGACTATAGTGTGTTTATGTCTGTGTGTGTGTGTGTGTGTGTGTGTGTGTGTGTGTGTATGTGTGCTTTAAGGGCATTAATGTGCGTTAGAAAGTGGGAGATGATAGTGTGTGTATGTGTGTAAGTGAGACAGAGAATGAGAGAGAGCAAGGGACTAGAGAAACTTTGTGCAAAAAGCACTCTCAGTGTGCTTGCTGGCAGTCATTAGTGGGGGGAGGGACGAGGGATCTCAATTAAGTACAGCAAGATATTTATGTCCAGTCCTCTGAAGCTCTACTACAGGCCTTATACTCTTAACTCCACTCACTTGAGTTCTCATCTTTAGTTTCTATTCACTAAGATCTCAGTTTCATCTTAAACAATCAAGTACCATTCTTCAAAACAGTCTCTTAATTTAATTACTACTATACATTTAACTACTTACAATAGAATTTATTTTATTTAAATACTGTTATATGAAATTGCCCTTAGAGATCTTTAACTGAAATGATTTAATTAATTTTTCATATAGTTGTATAAATATATTTTATATTCTGAGTGTTTCTATTCATTAAATCTTATGGGTGTGTGTGTCTGTGCGTATGTGATTGTGGTGTACCTATGTGAACTGAAAAAATCTCTAAAACTAAAAAAATCACATGACCCTCAAAACTTCCTGTTCCGTTTAATACTAACCACCGCATCTACACGTCCAGTAAAAGCGTACTTCCGGTTTACTAATTTTCTTGAAACTCGGAATTTTAGCCATCTTTTTATTTCTAATTAACATTATTTAGATGACATAATTGTTTAATAAACTGAAACAGCACTTTAGATGAAAACTTAACCCCACCCCTCCCCCAGAAGTGCTCTTAAATGAATTTTTCTGGAGAAATGTTTCAAATAAAAGTTGTAGCTGTTAGTATGTGTAGTTGATATAATAAGTTTGAAGAAAATCGTTGGAGCAATTTTTGAGAAAATCGCACAAACGTAAAAAAACTAACTAGTAAAGTGGTACTTCCGATTGAGGATTCCATGGTAATAATTAAACGGAATATCAAGTTTGAACTTTCTACGATTTTTCGTTTTTGAGCTATACTGTTCACATACATACATACACACACACACAGACCATTTGCTAAAAACCACTTTTTTGGGCTCAGGTGATCTCAAAACGGATATTTCTGGTGAAAACTCAATATCGAAAATTTGACACATTTTACAATACTTCCTCTTACTAGGAGTAAGAGAAAGTAAAAAAAGGTGAGGGGGAATAGAAGTTGGGTGCGAGAAGTCTTACAAGTATTAAATAGGTACGCTTGCATCCGGTTTCTGATTCTAGAGGTCATGTTGACGAGTTGGTAGCGCGCCTAATTACAACACTTCCTTTCCCACTACCTTACAGCCTTTGCTCTTACAATCTACGTTGCTCTTTCTCTCTTTCTATTGCCATCTAGAATTACTAATTACTTCCAGCCAAAGCACTCAATCCCCTTCGTGTACGACGGGAAAATCTGGTGATTAGGTTCTGGCGGAATGTCCCCTGAGGCGTCTCCCATCACCGTCGTACACTTTCTCATCAGAACAGAGTGTGTGCGCCAATATTAGGAATCGAGTACAGGAATAGAAAGTGGGGGGGGGGGTTGAGATCTCCCTAAGGGATTTCTAACAGAGAGAAGACATTGGTAAGTAAGAGTGAGAAACATAGGTAGGAGGAGGGAAGTTGCAGGTAGAGGGGTAGATGGTGGAAAAAGGAGATGTAATAGTGTACATCCCTTGCTTGTTTCTTAATTAAACCGTGTCAAATAATTAAAGCTATTGCAAGCTTTTTCTCCTTCTACCATAGTGAATGTTTTCTAACCGGCAGTAATAGTATAGTTGAGATGTTCTAAAGAAGAGGTGGGAAAAAGGGGGCTATTTTCGATTTATGGAGAATGGAAGATGAAAAAGAGGAAGGATGGACAGTTTTCATCAGTGTGAAAGAGTCAACAACAAAATCGGAAAGAGAGATAATCCAATTATGGCGGTACAACTTTCCCAGGCCATCCACTTTCCCCGTTCATCATATAGATGACTTTAACACTAGCTTTTTTAAAAACATTTTCTCTATTAGTCACAAGTAAATAATGTAATCAGTTTTTAACATACAAAAAGGGGAAATTATCTTAAGTATATTTTATATATTTAAATAATTTAATTAGTCAAAGATTATATAATTGTAAATTTAATTATACATAATGGTTACGCATTAGAGCTTTATTTTTCAAGAAATGCTTTTTAATTAACAAAAAAGTTTGTTTTCTTGGGGGGCGAGAAAGGAAGCTAATGTCTTTTTACGAATGTCCGCATTTCTTAATTCGATGAAGAAATATTCATTTAATTGGTCTGTTATACAATACGACATTAATTGCTTCCATTCTGAGGATTGTCATTTAGCAAGGCATATAACAAGATAAAAAGAGAAAGTAAAACTGAATTGTCTGAGTAAGAATATCTAAAGGAGCCGAGAAAAAAAAAAAAAAAAATCAAAACACTTCCTACAAAGCTCTGTTATTTTCATTTTCACTATATTGGATTTTTAAAAGAAAACAAATAAGGAAATGGAATAAGAAGAAAGTAGTTTGTAAGGTAAAAACAAATCATTGAAACTAAGAAAAGCTCAACTTACAATTAGATCGGACATGAAACTTTTACCAAAGGTACCCAAACTTATCAAAGCAATAAAAGCCTTTATCTTACTTGATTTTGTTCGATTAAAGACAGGAAAACTTTATTTATTTTTTTAGTTTGTTTTAAATCTTTGCATTCTTTTTCAACAGCGTCCCAGTACTCAGTATTAATGTTTCAGAGAATCCCATGGTAAATATTTCTACTATTTTAACACGCTACTTCCCATCTAAGACATACTGTAGAGTAAAGTTTATTTCTTATTGTAATGACATAGCAATGTCAAAGCAATGTCAAGCGGTTCCAGCCAGCCGCTACCTTCACAAAATATAACAAAAAGAAAGAATAATTTATAACTAGTGGCCTCAGCCGGCCGCTGCCTTTTTCAATAAAAGGGTATCAAAGACAAGCACCGATAAAAACCCTTTTTTATTGAACAGAAGCCACCTGGCCGATTGAAGGCTACCGGTCTTTGAAAATCACCGATGGGCGACCAAATCTGGCCACTGACCTAAATCACTGGTCACCGACCTAACCAAGGTCGCACGCTACGAGAGATGTCTTAGTGTGAGAATTACTTACACACCTGACAGTGTGTGAGTAATACTAATATAAACTTCGCCCACTGGAGGAGGGGATCATTCATCATTCATCGATCATTATTAGTACACCAGTAACATCAGTATATCAGTATTATCATTACATCAGCAGTTATACTTGAGTTCAGAGCGCGTCCCTATACAAGGTTAAACTTATAATTATTTCATAGTTGTGCATATTAGTTATTTATTTTAATCATTTAAATTATTTGTTATTTAACTTTTAAAATTATTTATTTATTTTTATCAATTCATATTAATTGTAGTTACCATCTCGCTCATTCAAATATTGTAAAAATATAATCTATTTTTGTAAAATCAGTGTTTAGTATTTCGAGTCTAAAATTTATAAACTACATACGCCTATTAAATCCCTCATCAAGACATCTAACTTCATACCTCAGGAATCACGACAATTGATTCCACTACATTATGTAAACTCAGTTTTTGAGAATTGGACATGATTTTTGAAACAGCAGTAATTTCAGAAACTGCACACAACTTTCACTTGCTCCAGTTTTTTAAAATTGTAATTGTCAAATTTTGTAGTTAATGTACTAAATTTAATGAAATTCGTCGGAGTTGGTCGAAATTTGTCGAAAACTGAAAAAAAAAAACCTGTTCAATAAAAGCGCACTTCCGATTTACTAGTCTCTAACTCTAAATTTTGACCATCTATTTATTTCTAATTAATTTTGTTTGGATGGTAGAATTGCATATAATCAACTGATAGCCACTTTAGAGAAAAACATGACCCCATGCCAAAACCCCCCTTAAATGAATTCACCAGGAGAAATGTTCCAAATAAAAGTTGTAGCTTTTTTATATGTGTAGTTCACATTCCTAATTTAAAGAAAATCGTTGAAGCCGTTTTCGAGAAAATACTAGAAAACTGAAAAATACATTTCAGTAAAAACGCACTTCTGCTGGTCATCTGATTTTTTTCAAACTCGGTGTTTTAACAATACATATATTTAATTCTAATTAATATTATTTAGATGACAGAATTGTATAGTAAACTGAAATAGCTCCTTAAAGGTAAACCTAACTCCCACCTCTCCTCCCTCAAAAGTGTCCTTAAATGACTTTTCCTGGTGAAATGTTTTAAATAAAAGTTATAGTTCTTTGTATGTATAGTTGATGTGCCAAGTTTCAAAAAAATCGTTGAAGCCATTTTTGAGAAAATGGCAAGAAAGTGAAAAAGCCGTTTAGTAAAGAGGTGTACTTCTGGTTGAAGAATTTTAACAGATAACGTACCCGTACATGGTGATACCTAAACGGAATATCAAGTTTGAACTTTCTACAATTTTTCATTTTTGAGCTATGCTGTTTACATAACGCACACATACTGACAATTTTCTAAATACCACTTTTTTTGGACTCCAGAAAATCTCAAAACGGATATTTCCGGTGAAAACTAGATATCGAAAATTTGACACGATTACAATACTTTCTCTTTACAGGAGTAAGAGAAAGTAAATAATTATCTCTAGAATAATGCTAAATTTTCGGAATGATTTTTCTCCTAATAAATCGAATAAAGTGTAATTGCTTAAAAAAAAAAAAATAATAATAATAATAATTTTACATTGAGTAAATCCTATGAAATATGTCTAAACTAAAAAATTTATATTTAATAATTTTGAAAACAAAGCGAAGGTAATATCGAAACGGTTTGGTATATAAAAATTATATACGTATATATACTTTTCCTATTATAGACGTGTAGTAACATCATATATATATATGAATTCACAATAATATATGTGAATGTGTTGGTTAGTATTTTATGAAAGTATGTAGAGAATTTTCTATTCACCTTCCATTTCCAGGGAAAATATATGGATATATTCATTCCATTTAAACTTTACCTTAGCGAGATAAAATTAACTGGGTGGACAAAGTTTTGATAAATAGCTAGCAATCTTAGTATATAGATATATATATATATATCTATAATTACTTATTTTTGGTTTTATTTTATTATACAGTGAAAGGACTGTAACCTAAGTTGGATTTACATTTTTTTTTTTACCCCTCCACACTTATTCATTCTTTCTCTCTTACCCGCCGCACATTTATGCTAGCATGGATAGTATAATATGTATAATTCATGGATTGTAAGTTTATGCAATAACTTGTTGACATTCCTAACAAACCAAAAAAAAAACTAAAAATACGTATAACATTTAAGATGGTGAATCCTAACAAAGAAAGAGGTAATTTTTTTTACATAATAATATGTATCTCTCACAAATGATGGTTAATTTTCAATATTTAAAAATTATCATTTTAATTTTTAATGTTTATAATAAAATAATTTTGAAGATCGTATAAAAGTAATAACTAATATAAAAAACCCTTGTATTTAACTTTCAATATGGGTTTTTTTTTTCTGCATCGACATATAGTCATTTAGCCAGCATCCACCTCAATTGCTACGATACTCCAAGTATCGTTCAGCTGTGCACCTAAACATGACGAATCCTGCTAAACTTTACATTCGCAGACAGACTCTAAATTCATTCGTTCATTCTTCCACATACTCATTTACATTTTAGCTTTAAACTAACTTAACTTAACTAACAACTACAGGGTGGGGTACTCTATATTCTGCCATCCCATCAATTCAGCTTATTCTAAATTCACATTCAAGCCAATAAATACATCTATTTAATGGTATCGCAAAGATAATGCAACCACAGCAGAGAGAAGAGCGGCCCTCTCTGGTTAACAGAGACTACTCTCTGACTTAGGCAGGCTAGAGTGGGAGAACTTGTGTATATAAGCCAGTGGGAATCTATCTACATCCAGTGCAGTTAGCTACATTATATTAGTGTCTTCATATGTCGCTCATTTAATCAAACCTAATTTATCTCCTCAACAACCTCATAATTATTAAATGAACGAAATATGAAGACACTAATATAATGTAGCTAAGTTTACACTAACCGCACTGGACTTTATAATGAAAATGATAGAATGAATGGTGTGAGTAAGGATAAGACACGATGCGATGTACAGTTGTATGGTTGTATCTGATAGATTTTTAGATAGATTCCCAGTAACACAAGTTCTCCCACTCTATCCTGCCTAAGACAGAGAGTAGTCTCTGTTAACCAGAGAGGGCCACTCTTCTCTCTGCTGTGGTTGCATTATCTTTGCGGTATCATTACATCTACACCGTAAAAACTCTACATATACATATTTAAAAAACTTAAACTATGGGGGTGGTACTCTATATACCCCCACCCCGTCAATTCAACTTATTCTAAATTCACTTTCACCCCAATAAATACTTTCGCACCTTAAAAACTCCACATATACATCTTAACATTCATACCTTCTAATAAATTCAAATAATGCCTGTAACACTGGAGTACTGTTAGAAAAATAGAATATCCTCATATCAGAAAGGGGCTTAGGTACTTATATAATTCTCTATAAAAACAATCTCTTTCGCTTTCATATTTCTGACATTCCATCGTTATGTGTTTGAAATTTTCTACCACTTTACATACCGTGCACATCAGAGTTGTTCTTTGGGCTATTCTGAACAGATATGCTCCGCGTCTAGCGTGATTCGATCTTAGCCTGCTAATAGTTGTTACTACGTTTTTGGTTCATTGAACTTCCTTTGAACCATAAAGAAGTCGGTAATTTGGGATTTCAATACGAGCCAATACGCTTTAAACTTAAACTATCTACCATTTTATTGAATGAAATTTGTATTGTAAAATTTATTTTTTGGATGAATGAGCTAATAAAACATTACGACATCTAATTCACTAATCCACTTTCTTTCTTTTGCTGTTTCTCACCAACCATTAACAACTAAAACTTGGCAATACAATAGAAGTTAGATATATCCTAAATATAGTAGATATAATTCAATGCACTTTGAATGGAGAGGTGTCCTGGGGATTTAAGATAGAACTACTATCACTACTGGTCTATAGTAATAGACCAGTGGTTAAGAACGGCCGCCTTGTCTTTGTACACGTGAATGACCCAACCTTTCTCTTTCTCTCTCTCTCACTCTCTCTCTCGTAGGTGGGGAGCGAGAGAGAGAGAGCGATGATACTGTACATAGTGCTATATATCTATAGAGTACATTAGTCTTTCTAGTAGTAGAGATAGAGGATTCTCTCTCTATACACCTACCGAATATAAACAACTCACACAGTAAGCACTAGAGGCACACACACAGATAGATAGATACTAACAGAATTATTTGTGGTCTACATACAGTCCTCTCCTGGACTTGAACTCTCTCCTAATGTACACACACACACACACAAAGCTTTGCTTCTCCTCACTGTAACTTATACCACTATAAAACTATAACAATGGCCGTTACTACAACCAGCACCCACTATATCAGCCTTTGAGAATTTAAGACACTAGACCGCGTGACCGAATGATAAATTTCTACTGTCCAGGCACCTATTTTTTTTTTTTGTTTTTATTTTTATTTTGTTTGTTTTTCTTCTTCTTCATTCTTTTATTTACCATTCTTATTTTAAATTACATCATTAATCATTTAATCTAATTAAGGAATGTGTTTTTTAATATTATTACACATAAGAGCTTCTATATAATTATTAAGGAGACAAAATTATTAATTAATAACACCCAGTATTTTTGTTATGTCTTGAAAGTTTTCAAAGAGTTAATTTTTTGGTTCAACTAATTTAATTACACTAAGAGGAATTATTATTGAGTTTCTAGGCGTTTCGAGGTTTCCATTTTTATTCTGCGCGAAAAGAATATAATAGTAAGCCAGCCATTTCCGTTGTTCTTCTATTTTTGGCCTATGTTAGTTGATGGAGAGAGTAACGCGGTGTTAGTAAAGGAGTGAGAGAGATGAGATAATAGTCGGGTAGTATATATCAGATAAAGAATTTTATTAGAAGGCGAGAAAGGTAACAGAGAACAGGTTCTAGCTCTCGTTTTTGTCCGAATACAATGAGAGATAGAAATATCTATTTCGCCAAACAATCATCATTCACATTGAAGGCGGTGAAATACTCGCAAGGGGTTTGAAAAATGGGAAATTCTGTACTCGGGAAGCAGAAAGAAATCTCAAGCTGTTATTCAGATTAAAAAAACCTGACTGACTTGACTAAAATTATGCTATCGAATTTATATGTGGCTGTGCCTAATCTCTGTCTAATTCCCACGCCTGGGTTGGGTTTTAGAGATATATAAATATAATTATAATCATTATTAATAAATTTTAGACATTTAGGTTGTAAAACCCTAATATACCAACTCTGGTTTGTTAGTTTTGATGAAATAGGTTATTGAGGATTTTGTTTTTTTAGTTTTGATAGAAGAATTTCTCTTTTTTTCATCTTTTAATTTTTTACTTAGAAAAGAATAATTTGTTTTATTAGGATACAATTATTATAATTAGGAATTAGACAAATTTATTTTAAAATCAGTGTTAGAAATATTTCTTTATTCTTTCATTTATTTTTTGTAGTTGTTGCTCTTACTTTTGGTGTGTATTATAAATAATATTTATTTGTTTAAATAAATTAAAGGCTTGTGGCGCTGAATTTATTTGTTTTTCACTTTGGAAATTCACAAACATTTTACTATTTATTTCCTAGCATACGTTTCATTAGATTAATTATTGTATTACTTTCTCTTACTCCTAGTAAGAGGAAGTATTGTATCGTGTCAAAATTTTCGATATCGAGTTTTCACCCGAAATATCCGTTTTGGGAGGTCCCTTGAGTCCCAAAAAAGTGGTTTTTAGCAATGGTCTTGGGTGTGTGTGTGTGTGTGTGTGCTGGAGTATGTATGATGTGAACAGCCTAGCTCAAAAACGAAAAACCGTTGAAAGTTGAAACTTGATATTCCGTTTAGAAATCACCATGGGCTCTGACAGTATGTTATCTGTCAAAATTCCTCAACCGGAAGTACAACTTTACAAGTTGGATTTTTTATTTTTTTAGAATTTTCTCAAAAATGGCTCCAACGATTTTCTTCAAACTTGGAACATCAGCCACACATACAAAGAGCTATAACTTTTATTTAAAACATTTCTCCAGAAAAATGTATTTAAGGACACTTTTGGGGGAGGGGTGGGGTTAGGTTTCCATCTTATGTGCGATTTCAGTTTATTAGACAATTCTGACAACTAAATAATGTTAATTAGAATTAAATATGTTGTTGAAATTCCGCGTTTGAAAAAAATCGGATCTCTTTTTCGCAATTTTCTCAAAAACGGCTCCGACGATTTTCTTGAAACTATGAATATAAACTAAACATGCAAAGGTCTACAACTTTTATTTAAAACATTTCTCTGGGAAAATTTATTTAAAGGCCCTTTTAGGGGAGGGGTGGGGTTATGTTTCTCTAAAGTGCTATCATAGTGATTATACAATTCTATCATCCAAACAAAATTAACTAGAAATAAATAGATGGCCAAAATTCTGAATTTTAAGAGAATTAGTAAACCGGAAGTGCCCTTTTACTGAACAGTTTTTCAGTTTTCGACGAATTTCGTTAAATTTGGTACACAAACTATAAAATTTGTCAATTACAATTTTGAGAACTGGAGTAAGAGAAAGTTGTGTGAGTGTTTTTTTTTTTATATTTGTAAAAATTTTAACCATTTATTTTAATTAAAGCAATTAAGCAGTCTTAAACAATTATAATTTTTTTTTTCTTTTAGGATTGTTCTACATTTAGTGGGTCTCCTCTATCTACAAATCCTCTATGAGCTTCTTCCATTCTCTTCTATCTAAAGCTTGTTCTTCGCTCAATCCATGTAGTATCAAACTCTCTTGAATTTCGTCTATCCATTTCCACCTGGGTCATTCCTTTTCCCTTTCTTCCTTCTACTTCCCATTCTAAAATTTCCTTTGCTAGCCGTCCATCTGTCATCCTTTCCACATGCCCAAACCAACGTAATCTCTGCCTTTCTACTATTTCCAGAAATTTTGCCTTCACGTTCATCATACTTTTAATGTGAACATTTTTAATCGTTTGTCTTCTGGACTGCCTTGCTGAGCGCCTCCAGAAGTCCATTTCGACCGCTAGCAATTTACTTCGCAGGCTTTATTTGCTATGGTCCATGTCTCAGCTCCATAAATAATTTTTTACGTTTTTGGAAAACGAATTACGGGGCTCCACAGACCTGGATTAAGCAGGAGACCATAACTTTCCTTCCTTCACCTAAATCTTGTCTGTATATCACTTTCGCAGGTACCGTTCCGATTAATAATAGACCCTAAGTATTTAAACTGATTTACAGTTTTAACCTGGATCCCCTCAACCACAACTGGCTCCCCCTCTGAAGTGGCAAGTTGCTCCGTCTTATCCATGTTAATTTTCAATATTCCTCTAACAATTTTCTAAACATATACATGATATCCTCTCTATCTTGGGCTAAGATCACCTGATCATCAGCTAATAATAAATTACTAATGAATTGATAAAACTATAACCTACCTACAAGAAGATTATAAATGTAGAATATTTTAATGTTTTGTAAATACTTAAGATCTTCCTAAATAGTCATTGATTTGGCAGTAAAATTTTATGAATAATTAGATTATTTGAAAGGATACAATGTTTCTTACTTGTTACACAATCATGCGCACACAACTTCATTTCTACATTCCCAGATGCCACGTCCAAGCTTTTCCCATTCTATTCAATTTTCATCATGAATTTTATGTTCATATATATATTGTTTAGAGATGATCAGTTCTCATTAGCGGTTTTTGTTCTAGTAATTGGCAGTATTGATCTATTAATCAAGCATGTTACAACCCAGAATAAAAGCCTATTGCAATACCAAACCACCGATGTGATCGCAACCCCTAGACAAAGCAAGATAGTGGTCGCAGAAGCCAAAAAAAAAATAAATATTTCTTTTAAAGATTATAAGTAATAAGAAACTTTTATTTCCTTATAATATGGAACCATTCTTTAAACGAAATGTGATTTGCAGACAAGCTAAACGTCTCAGTTCACGCCCGAACATCCCTGAAGATAATTTTTCTCCAAAAAAAAATTGCCTGGAAAAGGCGATAGGTTTAATATGTATAGAACGTACACCAGGTTTAAAAAAATAAAAAGCTGCGACCTATTTGCTTTCATTAAAAAAATGGACTTCTTTTTACGTTTTTCCTTTTTTTAATGTAATTATGCTCCACTTTAATTTGTCCTTGTCGTATGTAGGTCATATTCAGTGAATATGTACCTTTTTCACCTTAGCTATTTTGAGAATATGTTGGATTTTAATTAAAGCCATCAATGGCAAGTTTGTAGAAATGTTACCTTTTTAATTTAATTTTTTTCACTTATCATACATCCTGTAATTTAAAAAAAAAATAAAATAAATTACAATCAAGCTATATATCATTAAGTTATTAAATTAAATAACTGCAAGTTTTATTATTAATTTAAACTTTTATAGAATTTAGTTAAACAAATAATTTTTATTAATTGTTGAAAAACAAAAAAAGAAATAAATTTAATTATTATCATTCTTTGTAACAATAATAATTATAAGATTAAAATTTTTTGTTTTTTTCTCTTTTGGAAATGTTTTGCTAGTCAGAATATTAAATAGAAAAATTATAATTCATTGTTTAAATATCGATTTATTATTACCTTATCTTATACTTAATAAGAGGAAGTATTGTAACTGTGTCAAATTTTCGATATCGAGTTTTCACCGGAATATATCCGTTTTGACGTCCTACGAGTCCAAAAGAGTGGTTTTTAAAAAATGGTTTGCGTGTGTATCTATGTATGTGAACAGCATAGATAAAAAAAAAAATTGCAGAGAGTTCAAGCTTGATATTCCGTTTATGTATCACCATGGTGATCCGACATTAGGTTAACTGGTCAAAATTCCTCAACTGGAAGTACCACTTTACCGAATGTTTTTTTTTTTTTTTTTTTTTTTTTTTTTCTTTTTTTTTTTACTTTTTTGCCATTTTCTCAGAAATGGTGGTATCAACGATTTTTTTTTTTTTTTTTGAAATTGTTATATCAACTAGACATACAAACAGCTATAACTTTAATTTGAAACTTTTCTTTAGGAAAACTGATTTATAGGTACGATCTATAGTGGTGGGGTGGGGTTATGGTTTTTTTTAAAGTCCTAGTTCACTTTATTACACAATTCTATTATCCAAATAATATTTAATTAAAATTAAATAATATTGTTGAAATTCCGAGTTTCAAGAAAATTTGTAAACCGGAAGTGTGTTTTTACTCAAAATTTTTTCAGTTTTTGTTATTTTTTCTCATTAAATTTTGTATACTAGTAACTATAAAATTTATCAATTATAATTTTGGAAACTGGAATAAGAGAAAGTTGTGTGAGTGTTTTTCACACCAGATTTTTTTTTTTCATAATGAACAATGTATTATTTTTCAAATGGGTTTTTAGCAAGTTTATTTTTTAAAATTTGTTAAACATATGTACAACATTGATATATCTATTGAGAATCTCACTCGCTACTTAGTTCAGACTAGAGTGGGAGACTCTGTATATATACAGCTGCGCTAGCCCTACAGAGAGGAGTCTTCAGAACAGTTTATACAACAGTTCAACGCGTCAACAACCAACTATTAACTTTCTCTTTACTCAGTCTAAATTTCTCGCTATCTAATTTCTATTTATGTGTAAAGTTCTGGGAGTTTTGTGTCTCTACTTTATTGTACAGTGTTTTCAGCATTTATTCTACCTTATTTATCAAAAACCCTTTCTCCCCTAACTTCTCTCCTTCTAAAACCAGGATTCGAAGAGAGGGATCCTATTGCAAGTGTAAACGGTAAAAAAATAATAAAATTAGTAGCTGTATGTATCATTTCATCTTTTTGTGTTTAATCTTTATATATCGCACTAACATTGAACGATACTCATTTGAAACAATTGTAATGCTTTATACAAATCAATTAATTACTTAGCACAAATAAATTATGTACTAAGTTTAAAAGAAATCGTAGAAATCTTTTTTGAAATAATCGTGAAAAATCGCCAAACAAAAAAAAAATAATTACAGTCTTACTTCCTGTTGGTGGATTCTAACTGAAACTTTCGTGCCAAATACGATAGTGATAAGTAAAACGGAATACCAAATTTGAATTCCTTGCTGCGGTTTTTAAGTTTTGAAATATTTTTGTTCACCTAACGTCCTACATATAGAGAGCCGTCATACATATAGACCAAAGTTTCTATTTTACTCAGGGTACCTCAAAACATATATTTCCGGTAAAAACTCAATTTTGAAAATTTGTCTCTATCACAATAATTTATCTTACAGTAGTAAGTGTAAATAGAAATGATTGGCAGAACTTAATGACCTAGGCAGGAGCAATAAGGTTACCCTACATTGGGTGCCGGGACATGTCGACGTCGAAGGTAATGAGGCAGCCGACGCCCTGGCAAAAGAAGGTGCTGTATCGCCTCTTATTGGGCCAGAGCCCTTTTGTGGAGTCAGTGACTCCAAAGTATTTCTAGAGGAAATTAAGAAGGAGGAGGTGGCTGAAAGAGCTCGTCTCTGGAACACCATCCCGGGACTGAGGCAGGCCAAGGTCTGTCTGGGTGGCTATAACCAGGAA
>JAAEAF010011225.1:0-12756 GCA_011037195.1 Triatoma infestans
GGGTGGGGTTAGGTTTTCATCTTAACTGCTGTTTCAGTATATTAGACAATTCTGTCATCTAAATAATGTTAATTAGAATTAAATATGTTGTTGAAATTCCGAGTTTGAAAAAAAAATAGATAACCGGAAGTGCGTTTTTACTGAAATATAATTTCCAGTTTTCTGGTATTTTCTCGAAATGGCTCCAACGATTTTCTTTAAACCAGCGTTGTTAACTATACATATAAAGAGCTACAACTTTTATTTGAAACTTTTCCCCTGATAAATTCCTTTAAGGGGACTTTTGGGGGAGGGGGGTTATGTGTTTCTTTAAAATGCTATCACAGTTGATTATACAATTCTGTCATCCAAATTGAAATAACTGGAAATTAATATATGACCCAAATTCCGAGTTTCAAGGAAATTAGTAACCCGACAGTTTACTGGACGTGTTCAACTTTTCCGACGAATTTCATAAGTTTGGTCACAACTAGAAAATTTGTCATTAAAAATAGAATTTTGAAGTAACTGAGTAAGAGAAAGTTGTGTGAGTGTTTCACACCAGATTTTTTTTATATACAGTTCAATGTTTTACTTTACGATCGAATTACATACATTATTATTATTTGTTGTTGAAAATGGATTTTGAGGTTCGGTCAAACAAAAGAACTCTTTTTTTAAATTTCTACCGACGTTTCGGCAAATTTATTGCCTTCTTCAGGGTCTGTACAAAGGTTGAAATACATATCAAAAACAAGGACTAACAGAAAATATGAACTTAAACTAAATATTACCAGAATAAAAAATTTTAAAGTAAACAATATAAAATAAACTAAGTACAAAACATGATATATATAGAGTACAATTAAATTCATTTTACATTATTGTAGACCGATCAATATTAAACTAAATCGCAACTATTAAATAATACTAATAAAAAAAATCTGGTGTGAACACTCACACAACTTTCTCTTATTCCAGTTCTCAAAATTATAATTGACAAATTTTATAGTTTGTGTACCAAATTTAATGAAATTCGTCTCAAAACTGAAAAAAACCTGTTCAGTAAAAGCGCACTTCCGGTTTTACTAATTTTCTTGAAACTCGGAATTTCAGCCATCTATTTATTTCTAATTAATTATGTTTGGATGATAGAATTGTATAATCAACTATGATAGCAGTTTAGAGAAAATCTAGCCCACCCCTCCCCTAAAAGTGCTTCTTAAAAACTTTCCCCAGAGAAATGTTCAGATAAACGTTGTAGCTTTGCAATGTTTTTAGTTTCTATACGAAGTGTAAAAAAAATCGTCGAAGCCATTTTTGAGAAAATTGGGAAAAAGTGAATAAATCATTTAGTAAAATGGTAAAGTAAACACACTTCCGGTTATCAGATTTTTTTCAAACTCGGAATTTCAACAACATATTTAATTCTAATTAACATTATTTAGATGGGAGAATTGTCTAATAAACTGAAATAGCACTTTAGATAGAAACCTAACCCCACCCCTCCCCAAAAAGTGCCCTTCAATGCATTTTCCCGGAGAAATGTTTCTAATAAAAGTTGTAGCTCTTTGTATGAAGTGGTTGATGTTTAAAGTTTAAAGAAAATCGTCGGAGCCTTTTTGAGAAAATCGCAAAAAAGTAAAAAATCCAACTAGTAAAGTGGTACTTTCGGTTGAGGAATTTTTACAGATAACGTACAGTCAGATCCCATGATGACCTCTAAACGGAATATCAAATTTCAACTTTCTACGATTTTTCGTTTTTGAGCTATGCTGTGTTCACATACACACACACTGTGATGGATGCAAGAAACTTGAAATAATATTAAATTTTAAATGAACATAAATTATCAAAATAAGTTGCGAAGGGACCAGCCAGGTAATACGAATACCGTTACTAGGAATGTCCAAGAACCTTTATGGCTTTGTTCTGACCCCTTCTACTAACAAGGGAGGCACTAAACGGACAAAGAGAAGAAATATTTGAGGACAGACTCGTTCTAGCTACCAAAGTGAAAACATCAGAGCCATATCAAGTTTTAAGACTTATTCCAATTAATTTATAAGCATATTGTTGTTAACTTAATTTCTCTTAGAGAATATATCTTTTGAAAAACAGTGCGACTTCCTTATTATTGCTAGCACTTCATTCTCTTTTAAAATTACAAACTTATAAGCCCTTTTCACTAAAACGCTCGTGCTACACACTACCACTACTACAAATACAACTCCACACCATTACATTACATTGGTGCCAGCTGTTTGGGATATTTTCAACCAGAATCCACAAATTAACAAGTACGTAAAAAATTTCAATTTCATAATTAAGCAAATTATCCATAAGATAATTTGATTGTTTTTTAATTATTTTTTCAGCGGAAATATCTTCAATATTTCCCATTATTGAATTTTCTAGTGAATTTCATTTTTAAATTTTTGTAATTGTGCCACTTGTACATCAATCCCTTTCGAATTTTGTATTTATGAGTGTACTTAATAGATCCCAAATTATAAAGATATTACGCGATAATAACCATTCTGTTGGAGGCAATTTACTCCAATTACGTAGACGACTTGAAAAATATAATCTTTCCCCAAGTAATTTATTCAATTCCAAAATGTATAAGATAAATGGACAAGACATGGGCATCGACGCTGCTGTAGAATATTTACTTGCGCAGCAGCAATTAGCAAATCCTCCAATTAATAATCAACCTAATCCCTTAAGGAATTTGCAATTAATCAATAGCTTACCCACATTCGATGGCGAAAATTCAGCCAAAGTGTCCGATTTCCTAGACCAAATTAGCCATTGTGCTAGTCTTTCTGGCTGGGACGACGCAGCTAAATTAGAAATATTAGCTCTTAGACTCTCAGGTTCTGCAAAAATATTTTATGACACCCAGAAAGCGGAATTACAACGCCAGGGTACAACTATAACGTATCCTCTAATTTCAGAGCGACTTCTAGCCCGATTTCGTAAGGAAAAAACACCCTTAGTCCTCTTACAACAGATGACTAATATTCAGTCCTTGCCCACTGAGTCTCCTGAAACTTTCGCGGATAGGATTAGACATATCCAATCCGCCATTCATTTAAAAGCTCAAGCTAACCCACTCGAGGCCTTACAAGCAATTCTAGATAAACTGGCCACTGATGCATTCTTGAAGTCACTTCCTCAACCGCTTCGTAATGAGGTGCGAACGAAGCTTCCTCACAAATTAGATGAAGCACTTTCCTATGCCAATGCCCTAAAAGAAGTTCAGGCTTCTGAATCAAACCCTACAGTTTTCGCTGTTACTGCGAAAAATTCCAATTCTCGTACACCCCCATCTCCTTGTCGTTACTGTGGACAAATGCATTTCCACAGAGAATGCCCGCATCGTAATGAAAGTCAAAAGCCACAGTTAAAACCAACTACCACTTGTAGAGTATTTAATGTAATAAAGAATAGACCTTGTCGCCATTGTTCCGGTCCACATTTTGACGTGGACTGCACCAACAAATTCAGACCAAAACCTCGTACTAACTTTGGCAAAATGCCTAAGAAATTTAATATTCCTCAAAACTTTAATCACAGAGCAAATAGTAATAATCGCTATAATAATAATAATCAATATTATAGTAATAATCATAGTCCTCGAATTAATTCAAACAATTCGCGATTTAACCCTTATTCAGATAGGCCCCAGTATAGTCATAATAATAATAATGGTAGCAATAACCTCCAAAATAGGCCCACTTGCCAATTTTGTTCTAAATTTGGACATACGGCTCGAACATGTTTCCAGATACAGCCAAAAAACGGTTAAGCCCACAGCCGCTCTCACGAACGGCTGATGTTATGACCTAGGCTCTCATACCTGCTTTCACCAATTCTGATAATTTGTTAGTAAATTTAAGAATTGGCAAAAAATTTATTCGTGCCCTTGTAGACACTGGAGCTAGTCACAGCCTAGTGGATTCCAGTTTTTGTCGAAATAAGAACCTTCAGCATTCCAACATTATTTTCAAATCTCTGACTAACCAAGTAATACCTAATTATGGCATCACTTCATTTGCATGCGGACAATGTCGAAAATTCCAATTTTTCTGGCGAATTCATAGTTTCGCAATTAAAAGGCAATTTCCAATTAATACTTGGTAGAGATGTCCTTACATTAAATAGGGCAATTATTAATTTGCGCACACGTACACTAACACTCAATAAATTCAACATTCCATTTTCAAATAGTGCTCAAACGCACCAAATCAATTCGATTCAACAGCTACCCTTACCCAAAACCCTGCAGCTACGCCACAAAATTGTAGTGCCACCTCGCGCACACATAATACAAACACATACACTATATACAAAAATTCCTCTCGACACACAAATTCTGCTTACACAACACAATTCCTTACCTACGGGTCTCTACATGCCCAATTCTATCGTACATATTGCTAACAACACATGCACCATCAACCTTATAAACACTACCTCACACGAAATTGCTATTCAAAAACACCTTCCAATCGCTCATATCGAATACGATTTTGAAACAGACTTACAGACTCACACCATAAACGCAGTACAATCTGCTAATCAAACTAATACAAACGAAATCGCTCTATTTCAACAAGAACTTCTCAACAAATTAACGCATCTCTCTTCTCAACAACAACAACAAGTTCTACATGCCCTCACTCCTTTTCATGACGCCTTCACACACGACAACAATTTTCAAACAAAATTTTCTGGAGCACTCACCACATTGACACAAAAAATCATGCCCCTGTGTCCAGCCGCCCCTATAATATAGCACACTCCGAGGCTCCCATCCTCAAGGCCCTCATACAAGACAATCTTGATAGAGGTATAATAGAGGAAAGTAAATCCAACTGGGCTCACCCCGTCATACTCATTAAGAAAAAACACGCTGACCACACTAAAGTTGATGTTACAGACATTACACAGCTCCGAAAACAATACAGGTATGTGGTTGATCTTCGCAAACTAAATGCCATCACCACTTCTGAAATTTACCCGCTCCCGGATATACAGCATATCCTATCCACACTGAATGCCACCCGTTTCTATACCACCTTAGACATCAGTGGTGCCTTCCACGGCATCCTCCTTGACGAAGCATCTAAAGAAAAGACTTCCTTCGTCACTAATTTCGGAACCTATCAATTCAAGGTTCTTCCCTTCGGTTTAAAGAACGCCAGCAGCGCTTATCAGCGTTTAATGGACAAAGTTATGTCCGGATATACTGGTGACATCTGCCACACCTTCATAGACGATATACTCGTCTTCCATGGGAAACCCTTCGACGAACACCTCCATGCATTATTAAAAGTAATGAAGCGTCTCCAGGCTGGTAACTTGTGTATAGACTTGGGTAAATGTCAATTTTTTAAAGACAGCTGTAAATATCTGGGTTATGTAATTAGTTCTAACGGAATAAGACCCGACGAAGAAAAATTAAAATCGGTTAAGAATTATCCAGTACCTCGTAAATTAAAAGATGTCAGAGCATTTTTGGGTTTCATAGGTTTCTATAGGAAATTTATCCCCCAAATTTTCTGAGCTTGCCAAGCCACTTACAGACCTTACAAAGAAAGGTGTAAATTTTCAGTGGACACAAGAGCGTCAAGACGCTTTTCAAGCTCTCAAATCCACCTTAATATCTCCACCAGTTCTAGCCTATCCAAATTACGACCATGAATTCATCCTTACTACAGATGCAAGTAATATAGGTATTTCCGCAATTCTAAGCCAAAATATTAATGGCGATGAAAGGCCCATAGCGTTTGCTTCACGTGGGCTTAATGAAGCAGAATCCAATACTGTACTACCGAACGTGAATTGTTAGCCATCGTCTTTGGGTGTAAAACCTATAGATATATCTTGTATGGCTACAGATTTAAGGTAGTTACAGACCACGCAGCCCTCCAATGGCTCAAAAACATCAAAGATAGCCACAATAAGCTCTTCCGCTGGAGCATGAAACTGGCAGAATTTGATTTTTATATAGAGCATCGTTCCGGCAAGAATATTGCACATGCGGACGCACTTAGTCGATACATAGGCTGCATTCAAGCCGAAACCGACGAATACTATCCAACGATAGACCTCCTGGAAGTCCTAGAACTTCAAAGTAATGACGCTGAATGTCAGAAGTTACTTCAAACCCCCCACTATTCCTTAGACCAACAGGGTTTAATAGTGCATACTGTTGACAATTCCACGCTAGTGCCTAACTCTATGCGTGACACCATCATGAGATTATTTCATGACAATCCTCTCTCGGGGCACTATGGTATTCATAAAACATATGACAGAATAAAAATGTTCTTTACTTGGCCAAATATTTCTACTGATGTGCAAAACTATGTACAAACATGTCATAGTTGCGCTACTAGTAAGTCGCATATTCCTCACAAACCTCCTTGGGTGATTTTCAAGAGCCAACGAACGTATTTCAGGCTTTATCTATAGATGTAGTAGGCCCCATGGAAGGTTCCACTAATCCAGACACAGGTGAGGAATACAAATACATCCTTACCATTATCTGCCAGTATTCTCGCTTTCTCGAGATGTTTCCCATGACAAATCAAAAAGCTGAGAATATTGCGCGGATACTTGTAAATGAAATTTTTACCCGTTATGGCACACCCAAGTACCTACTATCAGATTTAGGTACCAATTTCACTTCTACCATAATACTTCAGATCTGCACCCTATTGAAAATCCGAAAAGTTAACACTACTCCCTACCCCCCTGCTTCCAATGGCAAATTGGAACGTATCCATAAAACGATAGCTCGTAGTATCTCCCACTACTCACAAAACCAGTGGCACAGATATCTACCACTTATAAAAGCTGCACACAATTTAAGCCCAAATACCTCGACAGGCTATTCTCCTCATGAACTCATATTTGGGAGTAAGTTCAAATTTTCTTGGCTAGTAAACTTCCCATCCCGTGACCTCGATAATTTTAATATCCACACAAGGACATTGTACAATAAAATTAAAGAGGTACGCGCTTCAGCTAAGGAAAATAATGAAAAGGCAAAAGTTACTAGAGCCAAATATTATAATCGGAATGTATCTAAACATCAATTTCAGGTTAACGACAATGTTTACCTAAAAATTGTCAAACCTCAGGGCAAATTTGGTCGTAAATTTTCTGGACCTTACAAAATAGACAAATTATACCCCAACCATACTGTACGCTTACGTATGGAAGACGGTAAAAAAGTAGTACACCTCAGTAAAATTAAAAAGGCATATATAAGGAAAATGCCACAATCCCAAAATAAACATCCTATGGTACTTCGAGACAGACGTAAAACATAAAACACTAGAAATCATTCTCATCCTACATGACACAATTCTCAACCTATTCTCAATCTACAAACTACACCACATGTATATATTTAATTAATATCATATAATTAAGAAACTTATTTACCATATAAAAAAAAAAAAAAAAAAAAAAAAAAAAAAAAAAAAAAAAAATGCATGTAATCAATTAATTAGTCTTAAGAACTAAAATGTATATATTTTTTTGCAGAATCCAAAATGAACAGTAAACTTATTGCTGCTTAGTTAACACACTTTTCTTTCTGTTCCAGCGACGACGACTCAGTGCAGAAATTGAGAATTTTATCAAATATTTGACATTGACCTTGATTTAGTATAAATTTTTCATTATACCTAATATTAATAAGTTATGTATTTGTTTTTTGCAGATTTAATGGTCTAAAGCATAATACTATATAGTTTGATGTTTTGATGTTTATTTAGATATTCATATGTATCTAAATTTTTTCAGTTCGCTTTAGAAGAAAACTGCATTACCTTATTTTTTTATATATTTGTCGATCTTTTGATTTATTAATCTAACATTTTTCTAATATTTCATTGTTTTCTTAATGTATGTTCAAGGTACCTAGAAAGCACAGCATAGCTGAATAGCTCTTGGATTACGACGGCCAAAATATGCATGCATACCCCACAAAGTAGCTACTTACCTTAATAACTTAATATTTACTTCAATAGCAAAAAATGTCTTAGTTATAAGAATTTCTATAAAATTAAGTGTTCAGCAATATTTTAATTTAACATTAATTTAATTTAAAATTTCTCTTTCCAGAATCAAACTTCTTCACAGCTACATCATTGCATGTGTATGCATGTATTGCATGTCTATGAATGTATGCATGAATTGCATGTCTATGAAGGTATGCATGAATTGCATGTCTATGAATGTTGCATGAAAATAGCATGTTAGCCATGTATTTATATATATATAAATTAATTTTGTGTTTAAAAGAATTAGTTTCAGATCAAACATTCTACAAAAGGAATTGATACTAAACTTCGGATTCCTCATAATCCTATAATCCTCCTACAAACACACAAAACTAAACTAAATCAAACAAACATTTAAACTAATAATGAATCGATGAATTCGCTACGTATACTAATATTACCCCAACCACACACTGAGAACGATCACAATTATAACCTACGATCATAGTAAATAAGACTACACAAACTGAAAATTATATATATCTGTTTGCAAATGCAACAGTTGTCGATGTACAATTAGGTTAACAATTTCTTCCACAAGATGAACACCAACTAACTGCACGTATTTCCAAAGGGAAATAACAAAAATATACACAAATATGCCTGCACATGCAGCAATTAATAAATTAGACATACAAATATTACTTCAAGATGGACAAGAAAAGGACGCCAACTGGACTTATTCCAAATGGAAAACTCACAAACTGCACAAATTTCCAAAGGGAAATTGACTAACGACCCAACATTTCCAAATGGAAAGGGATCAACAACACAATATTTCCAAATGGAAATTGAAAACATACTTAATCACATAAAAACAAACAAATCTTTAACTAAAATCTTAACACCTTATCTTACTAATTAGCTCTCTTCTAAAAACCTTATTCAATACCTTCCCTTCATTTTTTGTTTTGTTTTGTTTTAATGTATTTTTATCACCACACTAATAAATAGATTTCGTGGTGCTATATATGTATTTTATTTAACTTTTTCATTTAAATTTTACTGCTTACTAAACTTATTTATTACTATAAATTTTTCTGTAATGTATCTATAATTATTTTGAATTATTTAAGCAATTTTCGTTTATATAGAAACACTTCAAGAAAAACATATGCATTTTCGTTTATATAGATTCATATTAACAAAAACACATATATGCATATAGAGTCACTTCAAGTACTCAAGAAATTACATCCATCACCATCACTCAGAAGCCTATATTGTCTACCATTGCCAGTCACTTCTTCATCAGCAACACTCTCATTCGCCAAGCAGTGTTCGCCTATCATCCTACCACCACAGCAACGCTCACCCACTCACGCAGCGTTCGCTCGAGTATAAGATATCCAAACACACAGCAACGCTCACACCTCAAGCAGCGTTTGCTCCAGAAGAAGATGACTGCAGCCTACAACACACAGCCACTTTGCAGAGGCTACACACACGCCTCTCACCTTACCAGAGGATAACCTTCAAGCCTCTACAACTCTAGATCACCTCCCAAATTTTTCGTGCCGAAAAATTTCTCCGGGAGGGGGGATAATGTGATGGATGCAAGAAACTTGAAATAATATTAAATTTTAAATGAATATAAATTATCAAAATAAGTTGCGAAGGGACCAGCCAGGTAATACGAATACCGTTACTAGGAATGTCCAAGAACCTTTATGGCTTTGTTCTGACCCTTCTACTAACAAGGGAGGCACTAAACGGACAAGAGAAGAAATATTTTAAGAGAGACTCGTTCTAGCTACCAAAGTGAAAACATCAGAGCCATATCAAGTTTTAAGACTTATTCCAATTAATTTATAAGCATATTGTTGTTAACTTAATATCTCTTAGAGAATATATCTTTTGAAAAACAGTGCGACTTCCTTATTATTGCTAACACTTCATTCTCTTTTAAAATTACAAACTTATAAGCCCTTTTCACTAAAACGCTCGTGCTACACACTACACCTTACTACCAACCACAATCCCACCATTATTTCAACACACACACGGACTCACACCACACACACACACACACACACACACAAGACATTTGCTAAAAACGCACTTTTGGGACTATAGGGGAACCCTAAAACGGATATTTCCGGGGTGAAAAACTCGATATCGAAATTGTGACACGATTACAATACTTCCTCTTACTAGGAGTAAGAGAAAGTAAAAATATAAAATATATATATATATGAGTACAGTATGAAAATAAATTAGGAAATGTACTTACTGATGTACTTACTAGATTATTAATTACTACTGGAATTCTCACTAAAAAATTTTTGTAAGTACATTTCCTAATTTATTTTCATACTGTACTCATATATGCCACACACATATATATAATATATATTTTATATTTTTTTATTTTTATTTTTTTATTAGTATTATGTAATAGTTGCGATTTAGTTTAATATTGATCTGTCTACAATAATTTAAAATAAATTTAATTGTACTCTATATATATCATATTTTGTACTTAGTTTATTTTATATTGTTTGCTTTAAAATTTTTTATTCTGGTAATATTTAGTTTAAGTTCATATTTTCTGTTAGTCTTTGTTTTTGATATGTATTTCAACCTTTGTACAGACCCTGGAGAAGGCAATAAATTTGCCGAAACGTCGGTAGAAATTTAAAAAAGAGTTCTTTTGTTTGACCGAACCTCAAAATCCATTTTCAACATTGAATACAACGGTCGTAACGAACACCAAAAACATTATTATTATTATTATTATTATTCAAGGAAGTGGAGGGCAAAACCCTACGCTATCCAAAGCCTCCCTGGGCCCATGTAGCTACCCCTAAAGAATAACAACTACTGGGACTAGAACAAAAGCCTAGGCCCAAGTTTTACCCATCTAAGGTTCACCACAGACGAACAAATCGGACCAAAACTTTAAAAGGACATAGCTTAAGATCCTCTACCGATATCCTATTCCGGCTGAAGGACCTAATCTCCTCACAGCCCAAAAAATCAGTCATCAGATGCATGGATGTTTCCTCCTCCGTCCCACAAACTACAAAAGGGGTCAGGCATGAGTCCTATTGTATAAAGATGTCTCCTTAAGTCACAATGCCCAGTGAGGAAGCCACACAGATGTCTGAGAGAGGTCGGTGAAAGACATCGGATCCCGCTACTCAAAGCTCCGTCCGGACCCCCAATGAGCATCTTAGACTGTCGACAACCCACTGCACTTATCCCGGACAGTGAGCTGCAGAGGTTCCTAGGAACAACAAAATCTGAGGGAAGCCCAGCTGGACTCGAACCCGGGACCTCCGCATGGGAGCCCAATACGCTAACCTTACTTAGTAATAATCCTTTCCCTACTTTACTGCTAATGTTTAATTGAAAATATTTTTAAACCTAAGATCGTTTTAAATTAACTCAGTGAAATGAAAATTTATGTGTATCTGTGTGTATTAAGGAATAAAATGAACAATTCCAATTGCTAAACTAGTTGGTTTTTAAAGCATATAAAATTATGAAAACCTGGTACAATGGGCCATTTTAATTAAACTGTATGATTTTCTTCTATTTTCTTGTCCATAGTATTACAAGAGAACTAACGATTAGGTTTTTTTTTTTTCTTTTAATGTTTAAAAACGAATTAAATGGAACAGTTACATTTTACGTTTTTATTTCTACGATGTGCACTTAATTTCTTGTAATATCATTTTCTCTTCAATTCATTCTTCAAACAGTTTCTTCTTACTTTAGATTTTCTCTTTTTTTTTTCATAATAACTTTAGCGCTGGCTATTATTAATTTGTTTTACTTCCATTAATCATACGTTTCTTCTCATCACACTAATCTTTTCTACATCTCTCGAAAAGATGCGTTGATATCAATCACAGAAATGGATCTCTTATCATTTCTGCAACCTCAAACTCATAGACTCAAAGCGGTAAACATTTGCTGAGCAATCTCAGAAATGGTTTCTTTTAATCTCACCATTCAAAGTGTTTTTTTTTTTTTTTGCATTTCCTCTTTCTATATTGAAGATGCTATCCGGTTCCTTGGCCTTAAACAATACCTTATATCTCTCCTTCGCAGGCTTTTAAAGATTCACAGTGTTGTCTCCAATGACTAATTACAGTACTTACTGCGGTTTTTGTGTAATCTAGCTTTAGTATACTAAGAACAGAATTCCTTTTGAGCTAAATAATTAACATTCTAGAGCTATTAAAGTTCCGCCCTAATAGTTTGTTCGTAAAGAATGTTTTTTAAGGAAAATCTATCTGTGGGAGAAACCTAAGGATCATTTCACAGAATTTTAAATGTGCATAGGAATACGAAGTGTGTAAATTAAGTAATGAAACTGATTTTCTAGTGTTCGATCTGGCAACACTGGAGGCGCGGCGCATGCGTGGTAAGGCAAGTAAACATCTGATACACGTCCAGTGCAAATTTGAAAATGCTAGAGTTGTTGCCCGGGCCGTAGTGACTTTTTTTTGTGAGCAAGGTTTTTTCAGTGCGTTTTAGAAATCAGTGACATCAATTACGAGCAACGTTGTGCTATCAGATTTTGCTTCAGACTTGGGCACAGTGCAACGGAAAAACGTTTGAAAAACTGTGCCAGGTCTATGGAGACAATGTTTTGTCGAGAGCACAGATTTGTAGGTGGTTTAAGTCGTTTGCAGAAGGAATGGAATCAATTGAAGACGAGCCTCGCAGCGGAAGGCCT
>JAAEAF010011226.1:0-37866 GCA_011037195.1 Triatoma infestans
TAGTTGGTTGCTGACGCGTTGTAACTTCTGTATAAACTGTTCTAAAGACTGTTGTAAGACTGTCCCTTGTTGGGCTAGCGCAGCTGTATATATACAGGGTCTCCCACTCTAGTTTGGACTAAGTAGCGAGTGAAATTTTCAATTTTATGTGTGTGTGTGTGTCTCTCTCTCTGCTTCAGATCCCTCTCTTTGGATCCTATTACATTGTGGGTTCATTGAAGGGAAAGATCACTTGAGTAGATTCACATGATTTTTCCAAATCACGGTTCCAATGATTTTCTCCAAACTATGATCTACACATTCTAACACGTTTATTTGAAACACTTATTTCTAGAAAATTAATTTTTTTGAAGGTTTAGAGGATGAAGTAACTTTAAGTTTTCCTCAAAAGCACCACATCAGTATAATATATGGTTCTAACATCTACATAATATTAAGATGCATTAGGAATATAGCTAGCTTTCCAAATTTACCAAAATGCCACTTTACAGAACTGGTTATCGATTTTATTTGAAATCGTCTCCAAAAAAGGCTACAATGAATTTAAAGTACTGATTATTTGCTATTTGTACATGTATAAATAAATGTATCACATTTATGCGTATAATGTTTTTCTAGAAAATTTATTTTGAAATAAATTTTAAGAAGAAGTGATGACATCATAATTTTTAATTATAAAATTTGAGTTTGTGCAATGTTTTTTGAAGCTATATTGTGGGGGCAGGGGGGGGGGAATTTTCCAATTAAAAGTTATTGGTTTATATCTGTGAAATTAGCATTCCAAATTTAAAGAAAATCATTGTATTCGTTTTCGGAATAAAAAATTCCAAAAAAACTCAAATTCCTGTTCTACTACGAAGACAGACGCTGACAAAATGATTCAATAAAAGTGTAGGTCTTTATTGTTACAGAAACTGAGATAAGTTTGCGTAGAATATAGAGATATGCATCTTCGCGGACAGCCAGGCTGCGCTGAATGCACTTCGGGCATTCAGAATTACTTATTCCCTGGTCAGGGAGCGTAGAGAATCTCCGGAGGTATTGTCCCGGCACAACAAAGTTCGGCTAGTATGGGTGCCGGGGCATAAGGGGATTAAAGGTAACGAAATAGCCGACCAACTACCACTGGCCAAGGAGGGAGCGAATACTCCCTTCTGTGGGCCGGAACCTGTTCTGGGAATAGCCAAAAGTATGGCGAGGGCCAGTGATAGCATAATCATCCTCTGAGAGGATGGACTCTGTGATAGCATAATCGTCACTGGCGGCTAAGTACTGGTGAAGAAAAACCAGAGACACACTGGGTCTCTAAGCAGGTATCAGATTTCTTTGTTAACGGGCCTGTTTACTGGGCATGGTAGGTTCAAGAAACATCTGCACAAGGTGGGATTGGTGGACGTAGAGCCCTTATGCAGACTGTGTCAGGAGGAGGAGGAGGAGACCGCCTCTCACATATGGTTTGATTGCGTTGCAATCGGCAGATTGCGGTACAAGATCTTCGGCACTTTGAGACCGGAGGAAATCGTACTCCAAGAAGGAGTGGTGGAGAAGGTTCTGGACCTCATGAAGAGGGGGGTTCCCACTACTAGGTTTCGAGGGATTGGCACAATAAGCCTCGACGGGTAGGCTGCAGTGCCTGGGTTTGAGTCCCCCCCAATGATTCTAATTCTAATGTGTACAGAAACTATAAGAAGTTTAAAATAACTCCTTTTGAAGCTGTTTTTGAGAAAATGGCCAAAAACTGAAAGAAAAAAAGTGATGTTTCACTTCCGGTTTAATATAATTTCACCAAAACCCCACCCTCAGTGTACTTAAACTAAATACCAAGTTTCAAAAACAGTGACACACATACACACAGATGCAGACTATTCACTGAAAAGATTTTTTTTCGTACAGTAGGGATCTCGAAACAAGTATTTCTAGTGAAAATTAAATTTCGAAAATTTTCGAAACAATTTTTACGGAATAAGAGATAGTAATATTACAATGTTAAATTGAAGAAAAATTAAAAAAAACACTAAACTTTCCATAAGGGAGAAAGATCAACCTTCATCTAAACACGAATTAATATTATTACATTATTAGTTTCTGATTCAAAAAAATGAGGTTAAAGAAAGAAAGGTTTTATTAAAACTATTATCAAAGTATATAGGATATATGGGTACATTTATATTCAATGAATATTTTTTTTAAACTAATATTTATATAGGACCTTATAGAGATACTGTTTGGATTTAGATATAGAGCACGTGTGTATATACATAAGTAAATGTTGCAATATTCACCGTGTTTAATCTTATTCTGAATACTTTATCGTGCTGATTCATAACTACACAATGTTTAATAGTAAAGCAAAGTTTTTGTGATTTAGTCTGATATAGTTTGTTCTTTATTTAACGTATTTTTTACTTCCTCTTATTCTAGATTTTTGAGAAAAAGGATTGCGATCGGATTAATAGCTCTTGAATACATCGAAAATCGAATTCAGAGAAACAAATTCACCATATTAATAATAGATTGCAGAAGTGCACTTAAAGTTGTGGCAAATGTAAATTACAAAAAAAACACACATCTTCTCTAGTTTCTGCTGTTGAAAAAAAGTTGTGAGAAATTTTATGAAGCAAATAAGTTGATAAAGTTTATACGGGTTAGAGGTTATGCAGGCAATCACGAGAATGAGATAACCGATAATTTGGCTAAAACAACACACATAGAAGGCACTTTATGAAAGCAGGTTTTTCAAAAGGTTACAACCTACGATTTAAACCCTAAGTCTCGAGATGAGCATACCAAATATTGGCAACAGTCATATTATGAAATAAGTGCCAAAGGAACCTTTTATAAGAGATTCCCACGCTTAGTAGGAAGAAAACCATGGTTTTATAATCTATCCCTGCTCCTGAAAAGATATCAAAACAATAAATAGTATTAAATCGAATCATGCGACATGTGAAGCATACCTAGCAAGAATTGGCCAAAAAGAATCGGACGTGTGTAATGTATGCCAAAAAAAAAGAGGATCCGGAATATGTGATTATGACGCAAGAAATATGATAGGCAGAAAAAAGTTTACTAGATGAACTCTATAAAATACTTCAATAAGCGTCCTTCAATTATTTAGAAATTTAAAAAAAATATAAAACAAACATATAGCTTAATACTTAAATACAGTTTAGACATGAAAAAATAATTTTTTTACTGACGATACACTTCAGAACTTAATAAAACAAAAAGTAAATGCAGAATAGCCGCCATGCTAATGCCAAAAAAAAAAGAAAGTATTGCGATCATGTCAAATTGTCACTTGCAGACAACCGTTATGCCGGTTCTGCAAGGCTGAGTTGGAAACCCCGTACACATCCTCTGTGAGTGTGCCAGCCTGATGAGAACAAGGTTTCTTCAACTGGGGACAAGTAATCCCGAAGCCGCGAGCTTCATGGCGAAGCCACTTTCAGCTTTGTTAGACCTGGTTAAGAGGGCGAAGCTGAAGGATGTACTATAAACCCAGGGCATCCACAATAGACTACTCAAAGCAAGTCGCAATTGAATGTGACTTTGCCCTCCCCGTTTATCAATCTAATCTAATCTAATGTCAAATTGTTCAAATTGTGTTTTCACCGGAAATGCATGTTGCCACATATCCGCATTTTTTTAATGAATGGCGTCTGTGTGTTAATCTGTTTGTGGGGTAATTTGAAAAAATATCTCAAAAACAAAAAATACCAGGAAGTCCAAACTTTATATTCCGTTTGTCCTTCCGTTTGATGGTGAGGAACTGTCTAGTCAGACGCTTCCTGCCCTTGCAAAGAAAAAGATCGGAGAGTACGAGTTTGGGAAGTGGCAAAGATGCTGGGGATGAAGCAGAGAAAGGGAAAACCACGTATAAGTTCTTCCCGAACTTGTATCACAGACTGTCGATTCGATGGCTTGAGCTATCCCAAACCGTGACACCGTGATATTTCACGGGCCAGGAGGAGTTCAATCCTAAGCTCCATGAACTGGGACTGAATGATTCCCCAAATTGCGAATATGTGAACGGGGCACAGTGCATCACGTTCTTTCCGGTGTCCTCTTCTCGACGAGACAAGAATCCAAAATGGAATTCAAGCGGAAAAGTAGGGGAGAGAACTGGCCGGAAGACTGCAAAGATACCGAAATTGCGACATTAACGATTGTTTTAATAATTTTTTTTTATTTTTTCTCTATTAGTATTTTCTTTAAACATGGCGTTAAAGTGAACTCTCTACATAACTTCATAAGTTTACTCTTGTAAGGGATGAAAATTTGATACCCGGTCAGGTATACAAGAAATATACGTATGTTACAATGGACAATATTTTATCCCTCGGAATGAACTCATGTTTACACAAATGGTTCGGCCGCCAGTGCGTCGTATGATGCGGGAGCTGTTGTTTACTGTCATGCATTTCAGCTTTCCGTACCCGTTGACAGGCTGGCCTCTAATTTTGATGGGGTGGTGACTGCGATTAAGCTTGCTCTCCAGGCAGTTGCCAAGGAATCCTGGACCAAGATTGTTTTGTTTGTTGGGTCCCATCAACAACAATTCATGATACCGTGGAATGCTGCAAGGACCTAGCCGACAGACTCATCCGACAGGGAAGAGATTTAGTGTTGCCATAGATCCCGAGTCACTGCCATATACCTGGCAATGAGTCGGCGGGCACACTAGCCAAAACAAGTAGCAATATGCAGTAGCCTAATAAAAGGATTTCACTGCACACCGCAAAAAGAGTGGCCACAGAGTCCTTCCGGGTAATGCTGGATGAATACATGCGGCAATGTTCAGAGGGCAAGCGATGGACTCCATGTGGTCCGCCTAGCGACTTGCCTAGGCAATGTGCTGTAACATGCTTCAGATTGGCCACTGGACATGACTACTTGATTAAACATTTACATAGAATTGGTGTGGTTGATTCGCCCATTTGCTCATTGCGCCGGATGGTAGAAATGGGTGCGGACCAGTTACTTACATGTGCGGCGTTGCAGGATGTGAGAAGTGGCCTA
The DNA here is from genome assembly GCA_011037195.1 of Triatoma infestans. Lineage (NCBI taxonomy): Eukaryota > Metazoa > Arthropoda > Insecta > Hemiptera > Reduviidae > Triatoma > Triatoma infestans. The sequence goes on from JAAEAF010011226.1 coordinate 5,023, forward strand.
CAAGAATCGTCTCTGAAGAACCAAGCCACACGGTACTGGGCTGCGACGAATCAAATGGCCGAGAAGGCCAACGACGAGGGTGTTGGATAAAGAAAAAAATATTTAAAAATTATAAGTTTGAAGAATCTTAGACGAATTATAATTATGTAAATTGGAGTAAGAGAAAGTCATGTGAGTGTTTTACACAATTTATTTTCTCTTTTTATTATCACTGTTACAGAATAACTATTTACGGATATGGTTCCGAAGATGGAACATTTACAAAAAAAAAATATAATTTCCGAAATCCAAAGTATCTCTACGATTTTTTTTTTACCTATTTATATTTAATTTGTAGATTTCTTATATTGGGATGCTAATTAAATAATTTAATATATTTTTACTTTCGTTTACTCCTAGTAGGAAAATCGTGTCAAATTTTCGATCACGAGTTTTCACCGGAAATATATATTTTGAGGTCCCCTGGGTCAGAAAAAGTGGTTCTAGAAAATGGTCTGCGTGTGTGTGTGTGTGTGTGTGTGTGTGTGTGTGTATATATACTAGGGCAAATTTAAATATTCTTTGCCTAGCCCATAGATGGCACTGCTAAAATGAAATTCCTGTTGTATATATGTCAAATTGTAGCGATTGTTGGCCGTTAGAAATGATCAGAAGTATCTGTTGGTTGGCTGATCGGCCAGAGAGAGGGTATCATAAGGAAAAACCAAAAAAAAATTTAAGTGTTTTTTATTAGTACCTCAAGAGATCAAAAGGGATAGTGGTGTGCGGTTCTATTAATGCCCAGTTGTTAGAGACTAATGTGATGACTTTGTCTAGTGGGATGTTGGTAAATAGGGAGGAAACATCAAGCGAGATCATGGTATACTAGGGCGGAATTCTAGAGGATTTGATTTTTTCGTTGAAGTGTTGAGTTTTTAACATCGCAGAGATTTTTTGAACTGAAGGATTGAAGCGCGGGAGAATGAACTTGCTGAGCTTTGAGGAGAGACTGTTAATGGAGGAACTGATGGGACGGAGAGGGCATAGGGATTTGTGGATTTTTGGTAGACCGTATGCTCGTGGAGGTGTAGGGTTGTGATTGATGAGCTTGTAGTAGGTGCTAGGATCAATGAGTCCATTGGTTTTCAATTTTTTATTGTGTATGTTGAACATGTTTTGTTGTTTGGTAGTTATGTCCTTGTCTAAGAGGTAATAAGTGTTAGGATCAGAGAAAAGGTTATTCATTTTTTGGATGTATTCACTTTTGTCCATAATAACTGTAACGTTACCTTTGTCGGCTTTGGTTATGATTAGGTTGTTTTGGTGAGTTTGTATAAAGTGTCTGGTGCTCGAGAGATCCTGGAAGATTTTTTTTGGAAAATTCGTATTCTGTGTACTGTTGTTGATTCTGCGTATGTAGTTTGTCATGATATTAATGTTTTCAAGTCTTAAACGGTCGTTGTCGTCTTCGGAAAGGTCAGTAGTTCGTAGGATGTATTCGGTGTCGATGATAAGGTTAGGAATGCTGTGTTTAGGTTTACGGTTGGGGAGGTTAAAATTAGGGCCAAGACTTAGGATTTCTTGGACCTCATTGGGAACTGGGGTAGAGGACATGTTCTTTACCCAAGAGGGATCGGACGTAGGGTAATTGGTGGAACTGGTAGTACTTACAATTTTTGAGAATTTTGTGTGTAATGGCTGACTGTGTTGTTTCTTGTATTTTGTATGAAGGTGATCAGATATTTTTTGAAAAGACACGAAATCACTGTCACGAAACATTTGTTTCGCGGTATCCATTGAGGTATTGAGCATTTGTTTTAGATGGTTCAGTTCCCAAATAACTGAACTGATTTCATTGTTAAGTAATGATTTCTTAAAAAGAAACTTAGAACGTTCCAATTTATTTTGAGATGTGTCATGTGGAAGAGATGGAATGTTGTTGAGGCAGTTGTCGATGTGTTTTGGGAAAACACGATTTTTTTGGCATTTGAGCAAAAACACTCTCGTTGTTCCCTAGTTTCTTCAGTGATGTAGTGATATTGTTAAGTAATTCCTTACTGCTATATTTTTTCTTTAGTTCTCCCAAAGATGGTGTCGAAGCTGCAGACAGTTGCGCCATTGTATATATATGTCAAATTGTAGCAATTGTTGGCCGTTAGAAATGATCAGAAGTATCTGTTGGTTAGCTGATCGGCCAGAGGGTATCATAAGAAAACAACAAAAAAATTTTTAAGTGTTTTTTATTAGTACCCCTTAGGGAGATAGGTAATCGCTAGGCGGTCGGGTTTGGGGATTGCACATGGAGTCCATCGCTTCCCCTCTGAACATCGCCGAATGTATTCATCCAGCATTACCCGGAAGGACTCTGTGGTCACTCTTTTTGCGGTGTGCAGTGAAATCCTTTTATTAGGCTGCTGCATATTGCTACTTGCTTTGGCTAGTGTGTCCGCCGACTCATTGCCAGGTATATGGCAGTGGCTCGGGATCTATTGCAACACTAAATCTCTTCCCTGTCGGATGAGTCTGTCGGCTAGGACCTTGCAGCATTCCACAGTATCATGAATTATTGTTGATGAGAGCCAACAAACAAAACAATCTTGGTCCAGGGTTCCTTGGCAACTGCCTGGAGAGCAAGCTTAATCGCAGTCACCACCCTATCAAAATTAGAGGCCAGCCTGCCAACGGGTACGGAAAGCTGAAATGCATGACAGTAATCACCAGCTCCCGCATTATACGACGCACTGGCGGCCGAACCATTTGTGTAAACATGAGTCCATTCCGAGGGATAAAATACCAGATATTATCCATTGTAACATACGTATATTTCTTGTATACCTGACCGGGTATCAAATTCTTACAAGAATAAACTTATGAAGTAATGTAGAGAGTTCACTTTAACGCCATGTTTAAAGAAAATACTAATAGAGAAAAAATCCAAAAAAAATTATTAAAACAATCGGTAATGTCGCAATTTCGGTTTATCAGTTTTCCTAAAACTTAAAAACGTTTAATGTATATTCACATTACATGTGATAGGTATTTATGTGTGTAGGTAGCTTACAAAAGCTTTAAGAAAATCGCTGAAGTCATTTTCAAGAAAATCATGAAAAGCTGCAAAAAACCAGTAAAGTTGCATATTCGTTTGATGGATTTGGACAATCAGTGGTATGAAGGACGAAAAAATCCAAAATTCAAAATTAGAGCACAATCCAGACCATCGTATCTAGCGCATAGCGCCAAAACCGGTGCCAGTGATCACTTAGCCTTGCCTACATAGTAGGCAAGTTACCATCCCTGCCACGTGGAGGCGGACCTCTTCATATCCGTCTAGTCCGGCGCATGACCGCTACTTCACGAGCAAACTCAACAGTCGTTAAAATTTACAGCACTTTTCATTAACTCTTTCTCGCCTCTGGATTGGAGAAATTGTCTAAAAAAACATATATTCTCTATATGGAATAAAGAATGGGAGGCCACGCCTCTATCGAATAAACTAAGAAAAATTAAATGTGCACCAATAAAGCGGTTAACTTCATACCGAGAATCTCGCCGGGAAGAAGTAGTGCTGGCAAGGCTGCGAAATGATCTACTACCCAATGCTCACACACCTTGAGGAATCAAGTAAAAAGGTATTGCTGCGGATTCTGAATGAAATATGGTTGAAACAGGTAAGGATAGAAGAGTGGAGTAATCAAATAGTTTTACCCTCTTATTAAAGCCGGGAAAAGATGCGGAGAAATATGAATCCTATAGACCAATAGCCTTATCTTCATGCGTAGAAAAAACATTTGAGAGGCCCATAAAAACTAGATTGGAGTGGTGGATTGAAAGTAAACTTCCTACATACCAAAACGATTTCAGGAAAAAGCGCAGTACACTGGACTCTCTCACCAACTTTGTAATGGACGCTTACAGATCCTTTACGGATGGCAAGTTCATGGTCGCTGCGAACCTAAACCTATCTAATGCATATAACCACGTCCACATTCCCATTCTCATAAACAGGATGATCTCCATTGGTGTGCCTTCCAGGATTGTCCACCATGTGTGCAACTTCCTCTCATCGCGCACCATAAAGGTAAAATTCAATGAGAAATTTTATGGTCCTCGACAAACTCACGTGGGACTTCCACAAGGAGCTGTATTGTCCCCACTATTATTTAATGTTTATACAGCAGACATCGGTGAATACTTAGGACCGGAAATGTTTATCTCTCAATTCGCCGACGACATAATATTTTATTGCAATGATAAGATACTGGAGGAAGCAATAAACAAACTGGACAGCGCCATGAACATATTTAGCGACTGGTACATTATTAATAAGGGTCTATCGCTATCTGAAGAGAAGAGCAGCATTACTATCTTCACTCGAAAAAGGAGGTATAATCTACAGTCACCAGTGAAAATTGGAAGACTCCAATTACGAATAGAGCCCGTAATGAGAACATTGGGTATGTTCCTCGATGGAAAACTACTCTGGAGTCAGCACATTAAGTATATAGCAAAAAAGTGTGAACAGTGTATTAATATATTAAGGTATATTAAACCACCTGAACTATGGGGCAGATGTTAGAATATCTTTAATGGTTTATAAACAGATAATTTTAGCTAGACTGGATTATGGGTGCTTCCTATATGGAGATGCAGCCGCCACTCACCTAAAACAAATTGACACATTGCAATACAAAGCCTTGAGAACATGTCTGGGTGCCCTGAGGTCCACCCCAACTAATGCACTCCTAGCGGAAGCCAAGCAACAACCTCTGGCAATCAGAAGGAAGTTGTTGGCTGCACGCTTTATTAGTGAAAGGTTTTATATTAAAGGCCAACCTTGCATTCAAAGGATTAGCAGAATGACTCCCCGTGTATTTACGGATAAGTTCTGGCACAAGAAGGCAGTCCCCATTTTAATAGACCAATTCAGCAACCTGTCACACTTCTCATTAGAAATAAAACGCTATAAATTATTACCAATTTCCAGCTTTGATATCCTATGCTCAAGGAAAAACCTGGATAATATACATGCAGATTTTTTCCAGTACAGAGAAAACACCTCAGATGCACCTCAGATGCAATAATGCATTGTTTATTGACAAGTTACAGCACCACTTTCCAGACGGCTATCAGTTGTTTACAGATGGCTCTAAGAATCAGGACGGTGTCGGATGTGCAATCTTCGAATGCACACTAACACCACTTTACAATTTAAACTAAATAAGCATGCATCTATTTGCGATATTCCATTGTCTACAGTATGTTGATACAATAGACCAATCAATGGTATTAATACTTTCTGACAGTAAAAGTGTCCTTCAGAAATTAAAAAACCCTATTTTAGAAACAGTGCACTTGTTGAATAATATCTTACATAAAGGAAAAATCAGTCCATTTAATCTGGGTTAAAGGGCATACTGGGCTGAGAGGAAATGTAATTGTGGATGAAAGAGCCAAGCATGCGATCACATTACAAGATACATCACCACACTCACTTTTAGTCGCTGATATAAAGATATATGCTAAAGCTATGAGCTATACCGAATGGGAGAGGGTGTATGGCTTGTCAAAGCAAATAAAAGGCCAGTTTTATACAACCATTCAAACTGGTATCCCCAGAACGCCTTGGTTCACCAAATATACTAACACCAATAGAAAATTTCAAACTACAATAATCAGGTTGAGATTTAACCATAATTATTCACCACATCACCTGGCCAGAATTGGTGTAAACATTGATAAAAATTGTTCCTGTTCCTCTAAAAGTATTGCAGATTCCAATCACATAGTCCTGGAATGTAACAAAAACCCTAAAGGTAGGGACCGGTTGTGGAAGGCTGTTCTCAGGACTGGCTGTCCCCTACCCGCTAACTTCAACACCATACTATCACATGATGATGCCAATATTTATACAGAAATCTTTGAATTTATACGAAGTAATGGCCTATCATTATAAAAAAAAAAAAAACTAAAGTACTTGAAAGATAATCAGATATTTCATTAATAAATAAATTAATCTATACCCTACTTGCGAAGAAAATTAATAAATCAATAAGAAAAATATTAGCTGATTAAATAAATAACTCAAACTATTAAACCTGCAAATCCAATTAGCGACTAAAACTAATAAACCAAAAGAAAAAATAATAACTGCCTAAATAAATAAATTATTCAAACTATTAAATCTGTAAACGCAGAAAATTATAGTAAATTATACTAGAACCATCCCCAACACACAATACACGCCCGCTTTCCTAAACCTAATTCATTGCTAAATCACTTTGAAAATGGCTGATTTGCTTCGTACAAGAGTCCAGAAAAAAAAAGAAGTTAATATAACAAATTTAATGAAATTCGTCGGGGTTTTTATTGAGAAAATCGCAAAAAAGATTGAGAAAAACTACAATAGCACTTTAGAGAAAAACCTAACCCCATCAATCCCCCAAAAGCCCCCTTAAATGACTGTACCAGGAGAAATGTTTCAAATAAAAGTTGTAGCTCTTTATATGTCTAGTTCATATTACGTTGGTGCCGTTTTCGAGAAAATATCATAAAACTGAATAATACGTTTCAGTAAAAACACAATCCGGCCATCCAATTTTTTCAAACTAGGAATTTCAAGAACATATTTAATTCTAATTAATATTAATTAGTTGACTGTAGAATTGTATAGTAAACTGAAATAGCACTTTAGAGGAAACCTAATCCCACCCCTTTGGTAGATTGGTATATGCGGCTTTGGTGTGGTGGCGTCGTATTGAAACACGATCTGCTAGGCAGCTGTTGGAAGAAGTCCAACGCTTGTCTTGTCTGGCGGTGACTGGAGCGTTTCGGACTACACCGACCGCATCTATGGAGACTTTGTTAGGGATTCCACCTCTTTTTGTGGAGGTGAAAAACCAGGCAATGAAAGCCTGTTATAGAATTAAACAGGCAGGTTTTTGGCAGGGTAAGCGATATGGTCATTCTACCATTTATCGTGAGATGCTTTTAAGGATTCCCATTACAGGTTTCCCTTCTGATAGGAATTTGAAGACTTTTGTCTTTGGTCATTCCTACAGGGTTAGGTTGCCTTCTAGGGAAGATTGGTTAACCCTGGGTCCGTCTGGTGTGATTCCTGAGAATTATCTCCGATGCTACACGGACGGTTCCAGGATGGATGGTAGGTCTGGGGCTGCCGTCTATTTTGAGACGGGAGATCATTTGGTAGCGCCTCTTGGTGAGTGGGCCACCGTTTTCCAGGCTGAGGTTTATGCAATTCTTTGCTGTATTTTGGATGAGAGGGTGCGTAACACTAATTTAAAAGGTGTTTGTATCTGCTCGGACAGCCAGGCTGCGTTGAAGGAGCTTAATTCATGTGTCTTCACTTCCAGATTGGTGTTGGAATGTTCTAGAAGACTGGAAGATCTTTTTTCATTAAAGGATGTACTTCTGGTTTGGGTTCCAGGTCATATGGGAATTTTTGGGAATGAGGAGGTGGATAGGTTTGCCAAATTAGGTGCCTCTCTCCCTTTCATTGGTCCAGAGCCTGCTCTTGGTGTGTCTTCTGGCACATGTTTGTCGGGCTTTCAGACGTGGATGACCTCACAGCACTCATCCTTATGGATGAGTGCAGTGGGTTGTCGGCAGTCTAAAATGCTCATTGGGGGCCCGGACGGAGCTTTGAGTAGCGGGGTCCGATGTCTTTCACGGACCTCCCTCAGACATCTGGTTGGATTCCTCACTGGGCATTGTGGTTTAAGGAGACATCTCTATATAATGGGACTTGTGCCTGACCCTTTTTGTAGAGTTTGTGAAACTGAGGAGGAAACACCCATGCATTTGATGACGAATTGTTTGGGTTGTGAGGAGATTAGGTTTAGGACCTTCGGCCGGAATAGGATGTCGGTAGAGGATCTTAAGCTGTGTCCTTTTAAGGTTTTGGTCCGATTTGTTCGGTCTGTTGTGAAACTTAGATGGTTAAAACCTGGGCCTGGATTTTCATTCTAGTCCCAGTGGTAGGTATTCTTTAGGGGCAGCTATATGGGCCCGAGGGGGCTTTGGATAGCGTAGGGTTTACTTCCCTCCCCTTTTGGGAATAATAATAATAACCCCACCCTTCCCCAAAGTGCCCTTAAATGAATTTTCCCAGAGAAATTTTACAAATAAAATTCCAGTTCTTTGTGTGTGTAGTTGATATACCATGTTTGAAGAAAATCTTCGAAGCTATTTTTGAGAAAATCGAAAAATGGGGAAAAAAAACATTCAGTAAACTGGTAATTCTGGTTGAAGAATTTTGACAGATGACCTACTGTCGAATCCCATGGGGATGCCTAAGCGGAATATCAACTTTGAACTTTCTACGATTTTTCGTTTTTGAGCTATGCTGTTCACATACACACAAACACATAGACTATTTTCTAAAAACCACTTTTTTGGATTCAGGGGACCTCAAGACGGATATTTCCGGATATAAATCGATATCGAAAGTTTTTCACGACTACAATACTTCCTCAACTAAGGAGTAAGAGAAAATAAAAAACAATTTAGTTTCCAGCTTTGGTTTATTAATAAAAATTATGCTAACAATATATTAACGAGTTTATAAAAGAATTCCTTTAAAGATGACTAATAAAGTGATATTTGATGTAATGATAAGAGAAGGAATTGAAGTAGGTTTGAAGAATTAATTTTCTTTCTAAAACTTTACAGCAGACAATAATGAGTTCATTTAGACGATGGTATAAATTATAGTTATAAATCAGAGCAGATATTTGGCCTTTAGTTTTGTAACTTGTAAGATTACTGAGAGAAGATGATGATATTATATTGAACAGCTGAAAACATTCTAACAGTTAGTTCAGGATAACTGATTAGAAAGAAATAGTAATAATAAATACAGAAGAAAAAAAGGGTTCATTGGAAATAATGAATTGTATTATTTTAGATTTATTTTTTAATGCCGCTTGGCACTGGTGTCACAGTTTTAACTCTACAAGGTGCCGTGATCGTCTAGTGGTTAGGACATTGCGTTGTGGCCGCAATAACCCAGGTTCGAATCCTGGTCACGGCAGGATTTTTTTTTTTATTAAATTAAATTAAGAAATAAATAGATTAGTGTAGTAATCTTTTTTTTTGTGTAAAGAAAAACTCTATTTCTTGAATTTACATTTTTATAATTAATTAATCATTAATGTAACTTAATCATTTATCCATTAATTTAACCATTTAAACCAGATTTTATGATTTTATTTTCACTATAAATCAAAATAACAAGTGAAAAGTAAAGCAATTAAGTTAATCATCAAAGGGATTTGTAAAAAAAGCAATCAACCCAAAAAAGTATCACTACAAATGAACATTTTTTCAATTTTTTTCGACATTATAAAAAACGGTTCCAAAAATTTTCAATAACCATAGTAAACCGTAGACAGAATCAAGGGTTGAAAGAAGATAAATGAACTAACAACCACGGCCACGATGTTATTTCTGGTTACTTCTTATGGTTCAGAAGTTATGAATGCGCAATGTCATCCGTATGGTCGGTCAGTTCGGTAAGTAGTGTAGTCCCTTGTGTTGAAGTATGAACTGCTAGTAATATGAGTCTAAGTAATCAGTGCTATGCGCATACCAGAGAAGGATGACAAGAAAGTTTTGAGTAATATAATCGTGAGAATTTTGAAAGGAGTTCAGTGACTAAGTTGAAAAGCAGCATAATGAGAAGATTGTATAGAGATTTACATTCATTTACAAAATTGGCCAGGAGTGAAGTGATATCTATGGCAGTAGGAGAAGCGGGAATGAATGTATTCCAGAACCGTTTCTCGGCGTAAGAGCAATATTACGGCCTTGTTGGCGCTGTTGTTGTGGCAGCGGCTGTTGTCTTGGCTGTAGCTGCTGATGTTGTTGATTTTAGTAGTTTATTGTGTTCATCCTAGGAGGTAGATATGCCTACGGGATCTCCTTATTTCCACTTTCCAGAGTAGTTGCCACCATATAAAGAACATTTTGCAAGCGTATCTCTAGGCTAAGTGCAGGTTAAAGATGAAATGATGTCCAGCGTATTGAACACACCTAGGGGCATGATAACACAATATACTCTAGACTTGTGTGACCATATTGCTGGCATTGAACTATTTCTGATTTTCAATGTGGTTCTTCTATTTTAATCTGAGTGTAGAGTAGACAATCAATCTGCATTGTTTATATGAGGTTCTAATCGGTGAAGAATAATGGCAATGCAGTTTTATGTACAATTCTAAAATACCTGCTCTAGCTAGATAATTTCATCTGACATCAAAAATTAGATTAAATTACAGTTTTAATTGAAAGAATTAAAAATTTGGTAAGGATGCACTATTAACGGTTAAAAATAAATACAATAAAAAATAAAATAAACTGGCCCGCAGACTCATATCCCATACAACTTGTAGACTAAACTGTGTAGTTATATCTTTTGAAAACATCGGGAATGTTAATTAATTACAGTACGATACAAAAAAACAAGAAAAGTGCAACCTGTTTTTAAAATTAATTAAAAATAAAATTAAAAAAAAAAAATGTTCAGTTTCTGAGCGTAGTGTTAAACGTTCTCAAGTGCACACCGACTAGACGGCATTGGTGTTGTCCGGATTAGTAAAAGTATCTCGTGCATTTAACGAATGTGTTGGTCCAAATAGTACTTTCCATCAATTCCGTACATAGCATTTCATTAAATACCTACTTGTATCACCAGTTAAATCCGTTTAGTTAGGAATTTATTGTAATTTTTTTTTATTTTTATTCTATTTACTTTATTTTATTTTCTGTCGGGTAGTTTAATAAGATTAGTTTTGTAAATTCAAGGTCTGATATTAAAAAAGGACACGGTCAGGTATCCAAAGACAATTATTTATTATTTTTCTCTTAGTATAAGTATTTAAGTATAGCGATCATTTCAAATTTTCAAAATTGTGTTATCATTTGAAATACATGTTTTGATGTCCATTGAGTCCGAAAAACATGTTTTTAGGCGAATGGTCTCGCATGCGTGTGTGTGGTGCACACAGAATATCTAAAAAAGAAAAACAAAAAAGGCATGAAATTAAAATTTGATTTTCCTTTTAGGATGCTAAATCAGGACATTAATTTTTCTGACAAAATCCATAAAAACTGTTTTACTCTAAAGTACCACTTCAGTATAAATTATGATTCTACGACTTATAGTTAATGACAGTCATATTCATACAGTACTCATAATATACATATGTGCATAATGTATACGTACATGTACTTTTTTTTTGACCAACTTTATATGACATACATTTGGCACAATTAGCTGCTTACTATAAAGCAATAACGTTTGCTTCATCTAAAGGAATTTATTAGAATAATATAAATATCAAAAACAAAGTACCAAGCTGATGCGACTTTCGTATTCATACACACTACATATACTCATTCATTCTCTAATAATTGTTTACTATTTCATCTCTAAAGATATTCATTGGTCAAATTACATTCAGCTTTACTGTTATCTACCATTTTTAGTGGGGGTCTAATTTAAATTTAAAAGTGAAAATGGGAAGAGGTAAAGACACGAGTAGTGAAATTCGTAAAATTGAAATTTGGAAAATTGAAAATTGGAAAAGAGGAAAAAGTTTACGTGAAATTGGAAAATTAATAAAGAGAAGCCATGCTACAGTACAAAGTATCATTAACCGGTACAGAAACGAAGACAGAATTGAAAATAAGGCAAGAAATTTAAATAGAAGGTTGCTCAGCGATTATGATGAACGATTCCTAGTAAGAAAATTGAAAGAAAATCGTGAAATAAGTGCCCCAAGCTTAGCTGTGGAGATGAGTTTAGGTTGGAAGGAATATGAATCTTGTGACTGTTCGTTGAGCCCTCAAAAGAAATTCGTTTTATTCCAGGACAGCAAGGAAAAAACCGTTTGTATATAAAAAAAATAAAAAAACACGGGTTCAATTCGCTTATACTTACAGAAATCATCAGTTTGATATCTGGAAAAACGTTTTATTTAAAGACGAAACTAAAATTAACATTTTACAATCTGATGGAAACTGTAAAGTTTTTCAATTACCATTCTTCAATTGACATGTATTTTGGATCCCGTGTTTTTTTATTTACAAACGGTTTCTTCCTTGCTGTCCTGGAAAAAAACGAATTTCTTTTGAGGGCTCTACGAACAGTCACAGGATTAATATTCCTTCCCAACCTAAAACTCATCTCCACAGCTAAGCTTGGGGCACTTATTTTAGGATTTTCTTTCACTTTTCTTACTAGGAATCGTTCATCATAATCGCTGAGCAGCCTTCTACTTAAATTTCTTGCCTTATTTTCAATTCTGTTTTCATTTCTGTACCGGTTAATAATCCTTTGTACTGTAGCATGGCTTCTATTTATTAATTTTCCAATTTCACGCAAACTTTTTCCTCTTTTCCAATTTTCAATTATGATTTTACGAATTTCACTACTCGTGTCTTTACCTCTTCCCATTTTCACTTTTAAATTTAAATTAGACCCACCAAAAATGATAGAAAACATTAAACTGAATGTAATTTGACTAATGAATATCTTTAGAGATGAAATAGTAAACAATGATTACAGAATGAATGAGTATATGTAGTGTGTATGAATACGAAAGTCGCATCAGGTTGGTGCTTTGTTTTTGATATTTATATTATTCTAATAAATTCCTTTAGATAAAGCAAATGTTACTGTTTTATAGCAAGCAGCTAATTGTGCCAAATGTATTTCATATAAAGTTGGTAAAAAGAAAAGAACATGTACGTATACATTATGCACATATGTACATTATGAGTACTGTATGAATAGCACTGTCATTAACTGTATATATTATTGAATTATTGTAGAAATATTGTTATAATAATAAAGAAAATCGGTTAATTTATTGGAAGTGTGACTTTACAGAATAAATGTTTGAGTTTTTTTTTTTTTAATATTCTAGAAAATGGCTGCAATGATTTCCTTTAAACGTGGAATGCTAATTGCACAGAATAAATCTATCACTTTTATCTGGAGCATTTTTCCGTTAAAATTGCTTTTTAAAGGTTTTCTGCGGAAACCGTCACGTTACATTTCAAATGATATAAAAATTTCAATGTTTTTAGAACTATGTTTTGCTTTACATTGTAAACAGATATAATAATTTCTACCTGTCAACTGGAACTGCGTCAAAAGCGCCATCTCTATTCTACACTACCACTGTATACTTTTGTTATGGCAACTGATTCCAAGTTTAAAGAATAATTGCCAATTTTATAATTGTATTAACTGGAGTAATAAGAAGTCGTATGAATGACTCAGAGTTTTTTTTGGGGGGTGGGGAGGGGCGAGCAACCTGAAGCTTTCCTCTAAAATGTCACTTCATTATAAAAGTATGTTTCTACCACTTATACAATATTAAGGTCTATTACAAGCCTTATACATATTCTCAATTTGGAGAAAATCGGTTAAACTGCAGCGCAGATTTACAGAATTAATTTTTTTTCAGTTTCTTGGTATTTTTTTTTCGAAAACTTGCTCCAACGATTTTGTTTAAATTTAGAATTTTCATTTTACGGATAGGATATCCTTTTTTTTTGTGACATTTTTCCGGAAAAATTAATTTGAATGATATCCTGAGGAAGCTGTGGAATTAGTTCTGAATTTAAACTATTGTTATAAAACTATTCTAAGGGCTTGACTCAGGAGGAGCTGTAGGATAGAAAGTATAATCTACTCCATCTATATAATCTCTTGCAAGCTCAACTAAATGATTAGTAAACATGGGAAGTTAATTAGACTAATAATAATAATAATAATAATAATAATAATAATAATAATAATAATAATAATAATAATAGTGTTTTATTAAAATAAATGTATTTTCTTTTCTTTACAAAAAAAAAAAAACAGAAATACTTGAGTATGGACCATGGTCCGTCTGCCAAGTTGACTCCATGTTTAAATGAATGTACTAATAGCTAATATTTAGATTTTTTTCTAATTAATACAAAAATTGAGCTTATAAAAACAAACATAACAAAAAAACCAAACACATACATGTTAATGATTAAAATACAATATACGAATAAATCTTATTACAAAAAGAAAGAGGAAAGCTGTTTTAACAATTAATGCAATTACAAAATTTGATAATTCGTACCTTAATCAAAATAAATTCTCTTATAAGAAATAATCTATATGCTGTAATGGGTTCAGATGTCTTGGTGAGGGTTATGATGCGATGAATAGTTAGTTAGTTAAGAGATTTTTAGAGAGTTGTTACTCGAAATATGAATTACTAATTTACGAAAATAGATATATATGTATATTTAACATAATTTAAACGTTGAAAAGATAACTACATTAATTTAAAATGATTTAATTGTAAACTAGAATGCACAATATAATGATGATAAATAAATATATGTTTAAATATTAGATAGGGTGACGCGCTCTTGATGTATAAATTATGTCCTGGTAGAATCTGGATGTTACGCTGATAAAATACTGAAGAATCCTCCCCTCTTTTTGTGGAGAGACGTTATATTGCCATCATTCACACATTGACAAGTGTGTAATTACGGGTCACACTAAAACATCTCTTGCCGTGTGTTGACCCTAGGTCTTGAATAGGTCGGGCAGCAGGTGTTGGCGGTTATAAAAAGACTGTAGCCGGGTGGTCGGTATTTTGAGTGTTTGTTTATTGGTGGTTATCAAAGGACTGTAGCCAGGTGGTGTTTTGAGTGATTTGTTGATCCTTGTATATTGGCCAGGCGGTTTCTGTATACTGACCGTATAATGACCCTTTTGAAAGCAGTGTGTCTTTGGCGGTTCCTGTCCTTGGCGGTCCCTTTGACCGTGCACTGACCGCGGCTCTTGACCTGAATAATAGTGGCTGGCTGGCACCACTAGTTATAATTAAAAATTATATATTTTCCTTCTTGTTATCACATTACAATGCCCATGCCTCACGTGTATATCTATATATGTTCCGCCAGCCATACATCCATTTGGGTAATTAACCACCTCCTCCCTAGCCAGGTATTTCTTACCTAACCGTCTTATTCAAAATTCCTGCAACACGGGAGATAAGCCAACAAAATGTACAACATTCTCAAAATTCCCCGTATTGCATAAGGCACATTGATAGCCAGATTCAGACCTGCCAACACTATAATAAATACTAAATAATTCACCCCTCAATTTCATAATAACATTTATAAGATCTACAGAATTACTATTGTTAATGTAATGCTTTACCCCCAAATCACTATTTAATTCTTTATATTATTTTGTGAAATTTCGCATTACAAATACTGTTATGCAGTTTTTGGTTAAATTCTAAGTAAAACTTATCTAACAATTTGTCTAAACATTCTGTTTGCTCTCCATAATTTGTCACTATAATTCCGTGTTTGTTGCATAAACTTAAATGTTCTTTGAACCAGAATAACTTTTTCTTAATAATTTCCGTCGCTAAAATTTTTGGGAGGCGAAACTGAGGCATTTCCAGAGCTCTCGATATGTAAACATAATGCAATTTATAGGTATATAAATATAGTGGATTTATGTTAGTTTCCTTATATAAGAAATAGTGCGGCGTATTTATAGGGAGATTGAACAGTTTTTTAAGAAAAAATGTATTTATCTTTTCTACAGCTACAAAATTTAGTTAATTGGACTAATTAAGAATAAAAACATACGATAAAATAGTATGAGAATGATGTAGGTAAGAGTGTTTCACGACGATTGTAAGTTTTTATAAATGTTACTTTCATATCATATATTTGAGCCAATGGTAGTTTTGAATAGTACAAAATTGATCCTTTACCTGAATAACAGGCTCAATTGTTGATCACATCCCTTAGATGTGTCTCGGAAAATATCCGAGATTAAGTTCTGTGCATCTTTTTCTCCTGCTACTATTAGCTGCAAGAAAGCCGGTTTTGAAGGGAAACTAAGTGCGGTCTTGGATATCAACTCTAAAAAAGGAATGTAAACATTTATAGGATTGCTTTTATTAAGTTATCTGAAAATTGATGAACATCTGAAACCATTCAGATAACGCAAACAATTTAATGAGTTAAATAGCAATTAAAGAATTCAGATGATTTTTTACTGACCGGATATCATTGCTTATAATAATTTAATATTTTTCAAAAATCTCGGATGAAACACTTGACACGATATTCTATTCTTTTTTTTTTTTTCTCGCTACAGGCAACACTGTTCATCGCCTACATTAAGAAAGGGTTTGTTGTGCTTGGGTGGGTAAATACAGCTTTTCCCTTTTTAAAGGCTACTGTACATTCTTCCATTTAAAAAACACAAGAACTATGGAGAAAATCGAAAGACAGCACTGCTATTCCCAAACCTCGGAAATTCTAGCTGCTAGTTCTGCTGTTACCACTGAACATTCACCTCGCTGGGATGTTTAATTGGCTTTAATTGAATAGGTGTAGCTAAACTTAAGAAAATTTTACTTTTGAGGGAAAAATACCTGCTACCCTAGAATCCTTCTAAAATTTTGTTTTAATAAATTCAAAACGAAATTGATATGTCTATGTATATTTAGTTACCATACTATGTTTGAAGGAACCCCGGTTTCCTAATGGGAAAAATCGCAGAAAACTAGAAAAAAAAAAAAAAATTAACTTTCGATTAACCAATTTTCCCCATCCTCCCAGATTTGTCAAAATATTTCATTTTTATTTTTCTAATTAATTTTGTAATGGGATCCGGGATCACTAAAGATTCATAGGATCCGCTACCTAGGCCACGGACTAGGGTGGTAGATACTATATACGAGTATATACAACCGAGCTAGCCCTACAAAACGACAATTTACGACCAGTTTACATCCAGTCAGCAACCTATCTTATTACACGGCCAGTCAATCTCTTTACATTTATCTTGCTACCTAACTGTAAAGTCCTTGCAGTTGTGTGTTCTTTTCATTATACAGTGTTCCGCATATCATCTAGTTTATTTCTCTAAAAATTCATTTTCTCTAATCCTCTCTTTTTTTCCTTCACACTTCCATTATATTGGTGGCATTATAGCGGTGGGATCAATATAATGAAAATGAGAAGGAAAGAGAGACAATGAATTTTTAGAGAAATAAACTAGATGATTATGCTGAACACTGTATAATGGAAAGAACACACAAACTGAAATGACTTTACAAGTATATAGAAGTAAGGTAGCGAGAGAGCAGATATATATATAGAGAGAGAGAGAGACAGACTGGCTGAGTAATAAGAAGGTACTAGGTTGCTGACTGGTTGTAAACTGTCATTTTGAAGGGCTAGCTCGACTGTGTATATATAGAATTTCCCATCCTTGTAAGGCCTAGATAGCGAGTAATTAAGTTGATTCTTCGTTCTCGGAACTCATTACAATTTTTTTATAGTAGTTATGGTCTTATTATGTATTTAAATGATATTGTGAAAGAAAACTTCCGCCTGAAGCACCTAAAATGAATTTTACCAGGAAATTCATTATACGAGGCATGTCCAGTAAGTAAGTGTACTGAATTTTTGTAGGTTACAAAAATTTTTATTTGAACAAAAAAATTACCTGGTTAGATTAGTACATAAGTAAGCTATTTTTCGACATAGTCACCATTCCTCTTAATGCAGGTGGTGAACCGGGGTATTAATTTTTTGATGCCTTCCTCGAAGTAGTTTCCCGTCAACCCCTTTGTCCAATTCTCCACCTCCCCCTTCACCACCTCGTCGGTTGGAAACCTTTTTCTACTCATGTGCAGCTTCAGCGAGGTAAAGAGATAGTAATCTGAAGGTGCTAGATCAGGGGAATGCGCGGGATGTTTCAGGACATCCCATTTAAACGAGGCAAGCAGTTCCTACGTGGCGTTGGCCGTGTGTGGTCTGGCATTGTCGTGCAGCAGGCAGACTCCCTTTGTTCTGAATCGCCATCCGCAATTTTTTTAGGGTCTCACAGTATCTTACGGAGTTGATGGTCTCCCCTTGAAGCATATATTCAATTAAAATTATGCCTTGACAGTCCCAAAACACGGATGCCATGATTTTCTTGGCTGAAATTATGGTTTTGAACTTTTTGGCGGAGGGTGAAGAGGTGTGACGCCACTGTTGAGACTGCCTTTTGGTTTCAGGTGTGTAGTGTGCAACCCAAGTTTCATCTCCAGTAATGATGGAGCGGAGAAATTCATCTCCATGGAGTTTGTAGCGTCTCAAAAACTCTTGCCCGGCCTCCACTCGATATATGTGGCTGGAGATTGGATTGACATTTTTCACGAAACGTATTGTCGCGTCGACAGTTGTCAATATACTGGACCTCGAACCGGTCTCGTTGCGGAGGGGAGGAATCTGGCTACACCACAGTGTAGCCAACATATCGAAAACAAAATCCCTCCGGCCGTGAGAGCCTCAGTACACTTACTTACTGGACATGCCTCGTATTATTATGTAACATTACATTCATCGTATTATATTACATTGTAAATAATTTTACATTGCATTACATTAAATTAATATCATTACACAAAGAATAACTTATATTAGAGAAACATTGTATAATTCATTGTAAATTTATTGTATTACATTATAAAATTATTTATTATGACGACATAGTTTAATGAAAATCTTTGGAACAGTTTTTGAAAAATCCCCCCCCCCCCCAAATAGAAAAAAAATTAACTACCTATGTAATAAAGTGGTATTTTCGGTTGACTGAATTTGACGTAAACCTTAATTTATGGTTGCATTTAAACGAATGATCAAGTTTGAAATTTATGGGAGTATTTTGTTTTTTTGGGGGGTTATGGTAAAACAAACATTAACACAGGCAAATTTCTGAAAATCTCTTTTTTTCGGATTCAAGGGACCTCATAAAATGTATTTCCAATGAAAACTCAATTTCAAAAATTTTCACAATTACAATATTTGCTTTTCTTACATTTGCAAGAGAAATTTAAATACTAACAGACAACGTAGTATATTGCAACTAATAAAATCATGATAACATCTAATGACAATATTAATAAATTTTGAACTACCAAGGACTTCAATTGCCCTAGATATTGTAGAATTAAATTTTGGATGATTGAGCAAGTAACATAAATATTTATCATTTTCAATCTTTAAATGTGTTGCATATTACTTATATTATTGTTAAGATGCAACATTCCCAATGAAATAAATCTCGAACGAAAATTGTGATCATTATTTTAGATAACCTATTACAGCATCATCATAAAAATCACAACTCTATGGTCATGGGAAATATTTATGTTTATGTATGTATGTGTGTGTATATGCGTATCTGTATAGAAGTATACATCTAGTTTCTTATTTGGGGGGCGTATTTAATTTTGATTGAATTAGAGTAGAGTATATATATATATATATATGTAGGTATAGGGCGAGGCTTAAATGGAGAATAAAGATAATGTGATTGCATGAAAGAGATAAGCGGTTTGAAATTGGAACATTTAAGCCTTAATTTGTCCAGTGAAAAAATAATTTAATTACAGGACATGCCTGTAAACCTGTTATCTCATTTAATTTATCAATATAGTAGAAGGAGGTCCGTCTACATAAGAAAAACCAAAAAAGGATTTATGTCTGAACCATTCATTTTATTGGATATCAAGAGGAATAGATCTGAGGATGTTGGAAGGTTGTGCAGGTAATATAGCTCTCGGATGGAAATTTCCTTCTGCATGCCTACATACACAGACACAAGCACAAGCACACACAAGTATGACTTAATAGTTTTAAATTAGATTCTTGAAATCTTGATAAGATCAACCTGGTTATTATATAATTTGGATGAGATACTATGTTTAATGATCAATATCAGCATTTAATTGATTTAATCAAATTTAGACAAATAAATATTTATTTTTTTTTTATGTCAACATAAAACAAGGAATTAGTCAATAAAAAAATAAATTGAATTTATTTGCTTAAAAAAATGAACACTACAATCATACTATCAACATATTATCAATTTATAACTTCAAATTTCTTCGTTCTTTCTAAAACTAATTAATTAATAGGATACATATGTGAATGATATGAAAATATTTGCAGTATAGAATATTAGTCTTGATTGTGCAAATTAAATCAAATATGCGATAATGTTTTGGTATTGTTTGTAATATAATCAGAAAAGTTTAAATTTAAAGTTAAATAATATGACCTGTTCAGATTCTGCCAATTAAACCATACTGCAATGGATTAGAATTAGCGATTTCAAATTCAAAGGCTATTTAGATAGCTTGTTGCAATAGGATCCGTGAAGAGTAGAGTCAAACACAAAATTAAGAATCTCTCTCGCTACTTAGGCCAGTCTAAAGTGGGAGACTTTGTATATATACAGCTGTGCTAGGGACAGTCAACAGTTTATACAGCAGTTACAACGCTTCAGCAACCAACTAATAACTTTCTCTTTAATTACTCTAAATCTCTCGCTACCTAATTTCTATTCATTGTAAAGTTCTGGCAGTATTGTGTCTGTACTTTATTATACAGTGTCTCTCACTCCTAGAGACTAGGAGTCATCCTTCCACATCCTCCATCCATCTTATTCTTGGTCTTTCTCTCTTTCAAAGCTCCTCCAGGACGCCCATCATAAAGTCTTTTCACAATTCGGTCATCCTCCATCCTTTCCAAATGTCCCAACCACTTGAGGCGTCCTTTTTTTATTGCACCTATCAAATCTTGGTCTTTAGTAGCTCTCCTTCAGCTCTTGGTTGGTCCCTATTGTTCACTTCCAAATAATTGCTGAAATCATTCTAACTTATTTCTCAAAAACCTTTTCTCTTCTCTCCTTCTAAAACCTATTAAACATGTGTTTAAAATATGTGTCTAATAAGAAAAATAATTCTGGTGTGAAACACTCACACAACATTCTCTCACTAGAGTTACACAAAATTGTAATTGACAAATTTTATAGCTAGTATACCAAATTTAATTGAAACGTCGGTGGATATATGGAGAAAAATCGCAAAAACCAAAGAAATAATAGTAAGAAGAAGTTTTGCAATCGTGCCAGATGTTTGAAATTGAGTTTCACTAGACTTGAGGCCCCCTCTAAGTCCAAATAAGTGTTTTTTAGAAAATGGTCTGTATGTGAATGTGTGTTTGTGTGTTGTTGTGTGTGAAAAGAATATCTTAAAACGAAAAAGTTGCAAGAAGCTCAAACTTGGTAATCCGTTTAGTTACTACCACCACATCAAACACGAACATTTCGGGGGCAAAAATCCATCAACCGCAAGTGTCACTTTACTGAATAGTTTTTTGTAAGTTTCACAAAAACGGCTTCAAAGATTTTCTTTATACTTGAAATATCAACTACACATACAATGAGCTGCACATGCTTCTATTTGAAACATTTCTCAGGAAAAATTCATTTAAGGGCACTTTTGGGGGAGGGGTGGGTTTATGGTTTCCTCTAAAGTAAAATTTCAGTTTATTACACAGTTCTATTATATAAATAGTATTAATTAGAATTGGATCTTCTTCTTCTTTTCTGGCATTACAGCTCTTGTAGGGCCTTGGCCTCCTTTACAATTTCCTGCCATTCGGATCTATCCTGGGCATTACTTCTCCATCTCCTCACTCTTAGAGACTAGGAGTCATCCTTCCACTTCCTCCATCCATCTTATTTTTGGTCTTTTTCTCTTTCTCGCTCCTCTAGGTCGCCCATCATAAAGTCTTTTCACAATTTGGTCACCCTCCATCATTTCCAAATGTCCCAACCACTTGAGGCGCCATTTTTTTATTACACCTATCAAATCTTGGCCTTTAGTAGCTCTCCTTCAGCTCTTGGTTGGTCCCTATTGTTCACTTCTAAACTTCTCCTACATGACATTTCCGTTATAGGTCCGAAAATCCACCTTAGTATCTTTAATTAGAATTAAATATGTTGTCGAAATCCTGAGAATGAACAAAATTGGATAATTTGAAAGTGCGCTTTACCTGAAAGTAGTTTTTAATTTTCTGCTCAAAATATTTTCTTTAAACATTTAATATTAACTTAGGCATATAAAGAGCTACAATTTTTATTTGCACTATTTCTCCGGGAAATATATCATTTAAGTGGGATAATGGGGAAGAGGTAGGATTTTGTTTTGCTCTAAAATGCTACTTCAGTTCAACAATGAGCTTACAATTCTGTCAACTAAGTAATATTAATTAGAATTATATAAGTTGCCAAAATTCTCAGTTTGTCAAAAGAAAATCGTTTGAGCGAATATTCGACTTTATTGAATAGGTTTTTCAGTTTTTTTTTTTTTTGTGATTGACTATATCAAAAATGGCGACGGTTTAAAAAACACTAATAGGAATTGTAAGTGTGAAGAAAATTTGTCATTTCGCAGTAAGAGGGAAAGTTATGTGAGTGTTTCACAGCAGATTTTTTTTTAGAATTCTTTCATATAGGTACATTAATAATATAACTTTTTGTAATTTAATTGATATATGATATTCTAAATCACTTTATTAATTACATATATTAAGGTATGAATAATTATTTAAATTATTACTATCTGGCTAGCAATTGTGCGAGAGGGCAACTGTCCCATAGCCTTTTTAACCATGTGTGCTGTTTTCTGTTTGCGCTTTTAATAATCTATGCATTGCTTTCATGGAACTGTCCTATGTATAGTGGAAGAAAGAAATGAAAGAAAATAAGAATTTTGAAAATAGTTTAGTAAAATTATTTTGTGAATTTTAGCTAGTTCAAACAGTGTATTTTAGTGAAGGGGAAAGAGCCAGGTACTATAATTTAGGTCAATGCAATCCAACAGACAAAGTGCAAGAAACAGTTAGGATAAAACAATACACTCCCTTCCAGACATACCAGCATTATTTGAAAAAATTGGTACTAATAGTTTAGAAGACATTCTTTCAGGACAGTCTGTTTTAGACATTCAACCAGATCACTTCAGGAATCAGTGCCAGTTATAGAGTTTAGCATTTATTCTAGATAAACAACTGGTTTATTAAGATATAGTTGTGATATTGTAAAGTAATTAAATTCAATTAGAGAATATATCTATTTTAAAAACAGTGTAATCTCTTGATTATTTCTAATACTTCTCTCTCTTAAACATATATATATAAACATATATACATATATACTTACAAGCCCTTTACAAAACCGCTCATGCCAGAAGCTACTACTACAACAACTACAACACACCAATAACATTTCACATGCCAGAATTTTGGTTATCAAAAAAAAAAGACGAAGGAGAATTTAGAATTTGTTTTGGTATATACATCCGTATCCTGTTGAAATATTTTTAGCTTTCTCCATTTTTTACTTAACAGGAATTACGCTTGAAATAATATTTTAAAGTTTCTCTTTTGATATCTTTAGACCATGTACTTAGTAATCAGCAATTTCTCTTGCAATTAAATTAGTTACGGTTATATTTGAAAAATATTATACTACTGAATTTAAAATATTTTTTTTTTTTTTTTTTTTAATATCTGTAATGATATTTGATTTTTTAACCAAGGATAAAAACAACTCATAATAATTAGTAAATAATTATTTACAACTTGTGATCTTTTCTGACATGAAAAAAAAAAAATTACACATGAACGGAAATGTCCTATAAAATGAATTCCGATTCGAAAAAATTAAAAAAAAAAAGAAGAAAGAAATGAAAACAACATTAGTGGCGCCTTCACAGATAATAATATAGAATAAACATCTGGTGAAAAGGCTTCCGGTCAAAAATTATCAATTATCTACTTCTTTTAACTAGGATAATATTCATTGAGCACATTTGATCCGCTATTCGTCTTTAAAAAAAAATTAAAAAAAATTATAATAAATAATATACCAGATATTTTTGCTACATATAATAATAATATATATGTAGTTTTGTTGATGCTCGTGTGCCACCGTTTATAATTTTCAAATAAGTGGTTGTTTATGATTATGTGGCCAGTAATATTTATGTCCAAAGTGGGTGGATTGGTAGTAACCTGTTTGAACAACAACCACTTTCTTTAAATGGTAGTGTATAGTCTTCTAAAAAATTTACTTTTTTTTTTTTTTTCTTTTTATAGAAAAGGAATGTTTGGAACAATAAGTTGGCCAAAAAGCATTTAGATATGAGATTTCGGTGAATAAGGTTCATTACATTTCTTTTTTTTTTTTTAATTTTGAAAATACACAGGCTTATCAATTAATAATCGTCTATTTTTGCGTCCTGCTTTAGTTGTTACTTTTAAATGAGAAATTGAATAGGAAAGTGTCTACTTCCTCGTCTGGGGCCAATGAAAAGTAAAATATTTGAAACATAGAATAGATGAAAGTGACTAAGATCAGGGAAAAACGATTTCCTGAGGTCAGTTTACAAAAAAAAAAAAAAAACCCACTCCAACCCACTAGGCAGACACTCGTGGACCCTATCATGGCATTTTATTGATATTTTTTGTTTTTTTAAGTCCTTGAACTTAGGCCTTTGCCGGTTTTCAAAAAAAGCTTTAACCGTTATCGATGAGCCTGAATCATAGACAGATTAGTTGGATTTTTAAAGCGGATAGTAAATTTTGATTTGGATTTGAGTGAAATTGATTAATGTATATTTATTGTGCATTTAGGATATGCATTTTTTTTTTCTTCACCTTTGGCTCTGTTTCCTTTCTCACTTAGTCCTTTGGCATAAGAACATAATTTCGTAATCAAAGTTCCAGCCACAAATTCAGCCGAACTATATAAAACTGTTTTTTCCTTTTTAGAAAAAATTTAAATAAGTGATAGGTTTGTATGTGTTTAGTGCTGCGTATGGACTCTAGAAATAGAGAGATATGCATCTTCTCGGACAGCCAGGCTGCGCTGAACGCTCATCGGGCGTTCAGAATCACCTCCCCTTTGGTCAGGTAGTGTAGAGACTCCATGGAGGCATTAGCCCGGCACAACAAAGTTCGGCTAGTATGGGTGCCGGGGCATAAGGGGATCATAGGAAACGAAATAGCCGACCAACTGGCCAGGGAGGGAGCGAACGCTCCCTTCCTCGGACCGGAACCTGCTCTAGGGGTGGCCAAAAGTATGGTAAGAGCGGCTCTGAGAGACTGGACTCGGAGGGAACATAACCGATACTGGAGGCTGAGTACTGGAGCGAAACACGGCAAAATGGTCATGCCAGAGCTGTGTGAAAGAAGGACCAGATACATCCTGGGTCTAAGCAGGTATCAGATCTCTCTCAGGGTGACGGTGCAATCGGCAGACTGAGGTACGAGATCTTCGGCACGTTGAGACCGGAGGAAATCGTGCCCCAGGAGGGACTAGTGGGGAAGGTTTTGGACCTCATGAAGAGGGGAGGCTTCCGCTACTAGGTTTGAGGTGTTGGCACAATAAGCCTCAATGGGAGGCTGCGGTGCCTGGGTTTTAGTCCCCCCCTGCAGCATTCTAATTCTAATTCTAATGTGTTTAGTTAATATTCCAAATTTAAAGGAAATCGTTATCGTCTTTTTTGAGAAAATTCCACAAAACACAATAAACTATTCTATAAAGTTCCACTTCTGAATAGCCAATTTTATTCAAGTGAAATGTACTTGGTGTGTTGAGTTGTTGTGTGTAGTCGTAGTTTGTGTAGCACGAGCGGTTTAGTAAAAGGGCTTGTGAGTATATATGTTTAAGAGAGAAGTATTAGTAATAATCCAGAGAGCACCACTGTTTTCAAAATAAATATATTATTCTCTAAGCAAATTTTAGTACTTTACAATATCACATACACAAAACTTAAAGAAAATTGTTGGATTTTTTGTCGAGGAAATCGCAAAACCTGAAAAAAAAAAATTCAGAAAAGACGCCTTTCCGGTTGAGGGATTTTGCCCAGAAATCTTCATGCGATCTTCATGGCTGTGCCAAGTTTGAGCTTCATGCGATTTTTCGTTTTTGAAATATTTAGTTCACATACATGTAGACAATTTGATAAAAACATTATTTTCATACTTAGGGGACCTCAAAACATGTATCTGAGGTAAAAACTGAATTTCAAAAATCTCGAATGCATTACATACACTTACTTGGTGTTAGAGAAAATTACAAAAAAAAAAAAAAAATTATAAATACAAATGTAATTAAAACAAGGCCGAGGTTTTTTAGAAAATTTAAATAAGACGTAATAAAAATATAACAAGTAAACAAACCAATGGTTTTATATATATATATATATTTTTTTTTTTTTTTAATAAAATATTATTTATTTTAACAAACGAGAACTACAAATTGTAACAGCAATAATAAGAAAAGAAAATGATTTTTTTATTTTAATCAATTATCTTTCCAACTTCAAAGAAAAACAAAAACTTGCATATTGAATTAATTAGTTAATATTGCGAAGTGTAAACAAAACAAAAAAAAAAAAAAAACTGTTCATAAATATATCTTTGTGAATGAATAACGAAATGAGGACTTAATGAATGAACCTTCACCTGACGCCTACGTATAAGTAATAAAGAGTGAGATATTATGATTGTGTGAGCAAGATATCGTGGAAAAATTTCTATAAATGGGCTTACATGTTTTATGTACAAATCATCTGACAAAACATATGGCGTTATTTGTATTACACTAAGATTAATATATAAATATATATATATGTAATATGCAGTATATACGTACATTGAAAATATAGTGAATTTGCTATTCATTTCCTGGTAGTTAGTGTTTGGCGTGGCGTTTCTTTTATTTAACTGTTTTAAAATGATAGTTTACCCAAGGCATTTATAGATTGATCAATGTCAAGTAGTAAGCTTCTATTTAGAACGTATTTATAACAAATAAGTATACCACTACTGCCACATATTTGTATTAATCGCAGATCTCTAATATAAGTTGTTTTTTTTGAGACTGGAGGATGTAATCCCATCTAGTAGTAGCTCCAGTGATACTTCCGGAAACGCTAGTTTGGATGGGCCAACAGAGACGGTATGAGAGGCAGACAAGGTGAACGCTATTAGTTTAAGAGAAAGAGACTTCAAAATCAAATCAATGCCATAGCTGAACGGTACGTCAGCAGCCTATTATCATGGAACCTATGAAATCTTTTCGGAAACGAAAAAGATGTTTCACACCTGGAAAAAATAAATAACCGGAAGTAACTATATACTTTAATTCCATAATATATACCATGTAAATATATAAATATATATATATAATATAAATATATACCATGTACTCCATAGAATTGAGCTGTTGCTCATAATTTCTGAATGAAAAATCAATCGCTCAGTACCACAGGAATATACAAAGAAATCCTCTATTCAGTATTTGTGAACTCTTATCAATTAAGTGATTTTTCTGAATGCAACCATACCAGATAAAAATTGCAAAAGGTTATTCTTGTAAATTTTGGAAAACTACTTTCATTGACCTAAATATGTTTCGGTGGTCACTAACGACATGAAATTTTTTTTTGGTGCTGTAAGAAAAGCGTTGTAATAATGCTTTCCAAATTTAGTTTTCTCTGAAAACACCTACATTTTTTAAGAGAATAGTTGGATTATAAACTAATAAACTAATTTTTACTGACTATTACTGAACATAAACTTATAATTTTACACACTGAAAGACTTAATAATATAGAGATACAGTATTTAGAGAAAGCGAGCGTAGAACATGGCGAGAACCATGATACAGAATGAGATATTGTCAACTTCTAGACTTAAGATTGGGAACTTTGACGTAATCTAAGCCCTGAGCCCTCAAGGGGTATCGGTGGCATACAGTTACTTGGAGAGTAGCAACCTCACGTGTACACAGCCATGCACTTCCTCAGAACAGTACACAATACACTTAAACTACATACACTCTACTTTTTACAAACAAGGACAAACACAGTACACAAACTAGGGTCTCCGTCCCTAGTTAACTGGCCTAAGTCAAGGGAGAAAAGAAGGGATTAGCTCAGTGGTAGCCACTGGACTAGCAACGCGAAAGTGCCGGGTACGAATCCAGCATGCTGACCTTAGATTTTCTCCTCCTAGGATCCTTTACAACTCACTGTCCGGCGATGAGCAGTGTTGTCTGTATCTAGAGAACACTGCTTGGAGGCCGGCATTGCACTAAGAAGGCTCCGTGGGACACAATCGATCTTTCAACAATCTATAAACTAAGCCCTGAGACGGGGGAAGCTTGGCTAGGATCTTTTCCTCAAACATACGACTAACCCAGAACAAATGGCGACATTGGCACTATCTTGCGAATTTGGATGACTTCTTCCTTTTATTGCAATTATCACAATATTAATTTTATTTAAACTTGGAATTATTAATAAAGTGTGGATGCCATTAACTATATAAGTGGTTTGCAGCCGTACATTATACACATAATTGTTTTAGGGCCGGGAAACTGAATATGAATACTCTGTGGATTGTATGACCGTACTATTAGACCGGAAGTACTAGTTTTAGAAATAAACCTACGACTTTGCTAATATCCAACTAATATCAATTTGTCCTAAAAACTGTTGTAAATAAAAATGGCTGATATATTTCTTACAATTCTTGTAAATAAATGAATCGGTTTTCGAATTAAAAACTTCATATCAAATAAAAAGTTCAATTCAATTGGCAATCGGTGCATTGCCATTTAACCGATTTTCTTCAAATTTGAAATTGTAGCAATGTTTTTAGCGTACCATAATAATATATAAGGGTAGAACCTCGTACGCATTGTATATAATGTTTCAAATAAAAGTGATAACCCTTTGGCTGTATTTATATCAAGTCATAGTACTCTATTAAAGAAAATCATTATATCCATTTTCGAAAGAAAATATGATAAATGACACTGATTACCTGGACTTTACACTTGAAAATGATAGAGTATGGTAGGGTTGAAAAGGGGTAATGAAACGTAGTGATTGGCTGTATGAACTCAGTAGTATGAACTGTTCTTTTATCTGTCTCCCGTCACTGTATTTATATGGTTTCTCCCACTCCAGTCCGAGAGATTGGTCCTGTCATTTTATGTCTCTACAAATTCTCTCTTTGGATACTATTTCTAATGGGATTGTTGAAGGAGAGAGAAATGGTCTGGTTTAAATGAATTAACTAAATATGGTTAACACTGTATAATATGATAAGTGACCTGACTTGCCTGGACTTTACACTTGAAAATGATAGAGTATGGTAGCGTGGAAAAGGGGTAATGACACGTGCTGATTGGCTGTATTGAACTCAATAGTATGAATTGTTCTTCTATCTATCTCCTGTCGCTGTATTTATATGGTTTCTCTCACTCCAGTCGGAGAGTGTGGTCCTGTCATTTGTCTCACTACTACGAATACTCTCTTTGGATACTAAAACAGGATGGTAAATTTAGTCCGAAACTTTCGTATTAGTTGTGGTGGTATTATCTAAACATAATATCATGCTTGAGCTTCTGGCGGTTTTCCGGTGTTTGAGAGATTTTATTCAAAACATAGATACGCTACATACCACACACACAAAACATACACGTACAGATCACCGAAAAAACAACTTATTTTTCTTATCCAAGGAAACTCAAAACACATATTTCTGGTGAAACCTCAATTCTAACAATTTGATCCGATCATAATTACTTTCTCTTAAGCAGTAAGAGAAAGGAAAAAAATCTCAAGAACTTTAAACATTATTTTTAGGTGGATGGCATGGATTAGATGGATTAATTTTATTTTCGAGATATTGTTAAAAATTCTCTATTGTTTTATGATGATTTTTATTTCCTGCATTCGTTTTAGGGAACGTAGTTATATCTATTGCATTTTATGCTAATACTATTTATCAAATAATAAAAATAAATATAAAAATACTTTAACCTGAATATGGCTAGATTCTCTAGTTGAAAGCTAGGATATAAAAACATAACATAAATGGACAAAGGATTTTCAATAGTAAGTTCTAAAATAATTTAATCTTGTGATTTTATTTATTGTATTACCAGAAGTTGTGGCAAGAGGTTTTCTGTCATATTGCCTGATAACCCCAAGTATTCCAACATCTATAGTATCCAAACCTTACAGTGAATAACCCAATGCTCCAAAAGAACCATTCATTCAAATCTAAAAAATACCATTTGTACAAGATTTAATCTCGGCCGGATACAAGAAATTTCATTTTCGCCTTTCCTTTCTTCCTAATCGTTTAGTAGACCAGCTCTCATTCCAGACCTTCTTGAAAATCTCACTTGTCGTCTTGGACGGGGCTGGCCACGTAATTTACTGGTCGATGGAGGTCCATTTGGAGAACCAACATTGGGTAGTAATTCCTCTCAAGTAATTGTCAGTCATACTATTTACTTCTTGGAAGGGCAATTGCTCAGCAGTTGTACATTCCAATAAAGCTAAAAAATAAAAGTCTGGAATTTAATGATGATTTATTCGGTCAGAAACTTTTCCCATTTAAGTTTTATTTGTTTTTCAATATAGTATTTATTATATTTCAGTTAATTTCTAGAAAAATATATATATACCTATATAAGCAAGTAATTAACCGGATATTACGATTTCACTAATATTCTAATTTTATATTTGAAAATGGACTATATTAATTAAATAATTCTTAATCTATCTATTTTTGCCGAATTAAATAGATTAAATAACATATTAAAACTCGTGCTTTATCAGTTTACTACTAATTTTATAATATAACTTTTAATTAATTTGTTTTATATATAATTATAGGTTTGTAGAAACGTTCAATAATTAAAGAAATGTTCACTATACTACTTGTTCCCATATACATGAACAACAAATTTAGACCCTGGTTGATTCTTTTTTTTATAATTAAAACAAAAGCCGAACGTAATAAAATTTTATTGGTTTTATCTTTTAACAAAAAAAAAATTATGACTATTTAGGTATTGATTGTTTTCTATTGTTGGATTACATCGAGTGAAATTAATGAAGTTAATGTGAAGCCATTTTTAGCAATACTATATAGGCTACCCTAGCTTCCCTACATTTGCAAAACTGTAATAGCTTCATTTTCTATTTCAGATTTGTTTCGGAAGTTTTGCTTACCTATTTAGTCCGCCCACTCAGTAAAACCACAAACCCATGCTCTCCCAACGATTTTCGTCCCATTTCCCTTCTATCCAATCTTTCCAAACCTTTAGAACGTTTAGTACAGTCCCAATTATCCAACTACCTTGAACAGAATCACCTGCTTAACCCACTTCAATCTGACTTCCGCCCCGGGTACTCGACTCAATCAGCTCTCCTAAAAATCACCCATGACTTACAAATCGCCATAGACAACCAACAACTCACTATTCTAGTTCTCTTAGACTTCTCAAAAGCATTTGATACTGTTGACCACCAAATTCTTCTCACTAAACTCCATTCCCTCTCTCTGTCCACTAGCGCCATCCGTTGGTTCCAATCCTTTCTATCCAACCGATCCCAGAATGTAGTTATCCCAGGTAGCGAACCTTCTAATCCCCTTCCTCTTTCCCGTGGCGTGCCCCAGGGCTCCTCTTTATCCCCAACCCTCTTTTCTGTATATATTAATGATCTGCCTTTATCCATTGTCCATTCCAGCTACCACCTTTATGCCGATGACTCCCAGATATACCTGTCCTTTAAGCCTTCTGATCTTCAAGATGCAATAAACAAGCTGCAGGATGATCTTAACAACATTAATTCGTGGGCAGTAGCTAACATGCTTTCCCTTAACCCAGACAAATCCAAAGCCATTGTCATTGGTTCCCAATTCCTCATAAACTCTACTGCTCCCTTCCCCACCCTTTTCCTCAACAACATCCCGATAAAATATTGTTCTTCTGTTAAAAACCTCGGAATCATCTTCGACCAAAACCTCTCCTGGAAAAATCACATCTCCCACATTAACCGCCAAACCATATTTATCCTCAGACAGTTCAACATATCCCGCCATCTCCTCCCAGCGAAGACCCGTCAACTCCTTGTGACCTCCCTTATATTCCCCCATTTCGACTATGGTTGCTTAGTGTACGGGGGCTCTCTGGAGATCTCGAGGCCAAACTTAAACGTCTTATGAACTGTTTTATTCGTTTTATCCTCGGAATCCCCAGAGACTCCCGCATATCGCACTTCTACCACGAGTTGAACTGGCTCTTCCCTATCTATCGTCGCCAGTACTTCTTAGGCTCTTTACTCTTTCAAGTCATCCAATTTCAAAGACCCTCGTATATCTTTAAACTTCTGAAATTTAAATCGTCTGTCCACAACCGTAACACACGCTCCCGTCCTTCCGATCTTTATACTCCCTCCCACCATACATCCGCTTTTCAAAAATCCTTTGTAATCCGTGCCACCTATTTATGGAACTCCTTACCTTTGTCTATCTGTCGTGCCTCCACTATTGATACCTTCAAGTCCCGTCTTTTTCACCACCTCTTATCCTCACAAGTCTCTCCGAACCCTTAGAAGATTCCTCCGATCATAATTACACAAATTTGATCCGATCGTAATTACTTTCTCTTAAGCAGTAAGAGAAAGGAAAAAAATCTCAAGAACTTTAAACATTATTTTTAGGTGGATGGCATGGATTAGATGGATTAATTTTATTTTCGAGATATTGTTAAAAATTCTCTATTCTTTTATGATGATTTTATTTCCTGCAGTCGTTTTAAGGAACGTAGTTATATCTATTCCATTTTATGCTAATACTATTAATCAAAAAATAAAAATAAATATAAAAAGTCTCTCCGAACCCTTAGAAGATTCCTCTCTTTCCTCCTTATCATTCATGGCTTAATCATTTTCAATAATTATTATTATCAATTATTACTAATGATATATACATAATTGTCAAGGCCAGACATACTAGGCCACTTGTATTTTGTATTATTGTTCCTAAGGGACTTATGTCCTGGGACAAGAATAAAATTTTTCATTT
>JAAEAF010011227.1:0-27795 GCA_011037195.1 Triatoma infestans
GCAACATTTATACACTTGTCCCAGCATTCTTCTAATTTGTCTATGCCTCTGGCATAAAATTCTTTGGGTTGATCTCGAAGCCACTTTTGCAACTTCTTGATTGGATTGAAAATGTTTCCCGCGAATTCCCTCTTTTAAGGGGTTCAAACAAATGGAATACCGATGGAGCGAGGTCGGGACTGTAGGGGGGATGTGAAAGAATCTCCCACCTCACTTTCTTTGGGGGGGGGTCCGTAAGTTGTCTTGGAACCCATCTCGCACAAGTCTTCTTGTATTGAACTTATTCTGAATAATCTTATGGACAGTTCCAACACTCGTGTGCACTTCTTCAGCTATCAGTTTAGCAGTAAGACGCCTGTTGTCCTCAATTAACGTGTTAATGCGAGATTCGAAGGAGGAAGTTGCAACTTCAACCGGTCGTCCACTTCGTTGCTCGTCACAAACACTTACACGGCCACTTTTATATTGTTTTACTCATTTTTAAACGTTCCAACGGTTCAAACAATTATTTCCGTACATTTTCAACATTCTTTCGTGAATTTCCGTACCTTTAATATCCTCTGCAACTAAAAATCTAATCACTGAGCGTTGTTCTGCCGAGGTACAATGCTCTAGCGGACTCGCCATTGTTAACTAAATACATTTGAGGTTATGCTTACCAAATACCCTCGTACAGCTGATGAGAAACTTAAGTACAAGGCTGCCAACTTGACGCACTGAAACTATTCAAACCGTTTCAAACAAACAGCGATTTGTCTCGTTACTTATTGAATGACCCTCGTATTATGCCTATGAACCATATACATTATAAATAAAATGTGATTATTTGAAGTACCAATATTAATAGACTTTTGATGTGCTGCCAGATCTTTAAATCATTAAAAGTGTTCCGCGAGGAAATGAAAGTTGAGAATCTCCCTGCATTAGAAGCATTGCTATAGAATTCCATTTTTAAAACATCGGCTAACAAGAAGTACAACTTTACAAAATAGATTTTTGACGATTTCTTATAAACTTCAAACACAAGTAAACAGATATAAATCTATTTCATTTCATTTCATTTCATTTCATTTCATCACTAATTTGGAAAATATTTCCAAAAAAAAAAAAAACCGTTAGATAGTTTGTGGAATTTTTGGCGTTAAATTTCGAATATGACATATTACTCGTTAGATTAGTTTCCTGCTAGCCCGCAAGGAATGCGCAAGGTCGTAAGTTTCAAACGAAGTCAAAAGAATGAAGTATCGTCATGCTTCCCCTACTACAGGTGTCTATATTGAAAGAAAAAAGGACAATGGACGCCCCATTCTATCATCCACCATCTTCAAAAGCGAAGGCACCTTTCATGCTAACCAGCCAACAACAAACATCCAATCTACACACCGTTAATTTTGCATATCTTTCAGTCTATCTCTCATTTAGTTGTCCCTGCCCGCCTCTTAATCTCTTAATTAAGTCAAGCCCTTATAATTATAAGTGGTTATATATTAATTATAGTGCAGTAGTTATAAATGGGGTTGGTTCTGTGTTATTAGGGCGCGCTTCACTTCCCTACTTGCTTGGGTTTGTAGGTTTGGTAGGTTGATAATTATATCTGTGAATATTCTAGTATTCCTAAATCAATAATCGATTCACAATTATATATCTCTTAGCTAACAATCTTATTATCAACTTGGTATTAATTATGGTGTTTATGGTGACGTAAGAAATATGTGGTTATTTGAAATTAAAGAAGTAAAAAAAAAAAAAAAATTAAATTATTTAATTTCCATTAAATTATTCTTAGTTCAAGTAGAACTACTTTCTTAGCAGTTTCAAAAAAAGTGTTTAAATTTTTATGTTCAGAATACTTTTCTTTTTTTTTAAATAAAAATAGTGGGGATAATGTCTGGGTCGTTATAGTTCCTGTCACTTCTTTGTCCTTGAAGTATGTTTCACTAAAGAAAAATTCGTTAGTTTGTAGATTATATGGTAAAGAAATCGATTATTTCTATTTAGAAGTTTATATTAAAGAATATTATTGATTTTGTTGGGCCAATGACTTAATATGGACTGAATTTTTTCTTACTTATACATCAATAAATCGATAATTATTTTATTCTTATTTTTCCCTCCTTCCACTCCTTTAAGTACTGTTTGTATGGATTGCCCTTTTTTAAAAACTTTCTGCAAATACTGGTCATTAAAACAATATTTGAAAGAATGTTATACGAACTATTTCCATTTTGGAACAAAACGAAGGAATTTATTATTAATTTTATGAGTAAACAAAATTAATTTCCGTAAGAGTGTTTCGCTGAAAGTCGAATGAACTTAGAATACTTCATCTAGTTAATGGACGTTACGGAACTTGAAGTTTGAAAAACACTCGAGTTTCCGGTTTGAGACCACGTTAGTGCTTTATTAGCTTTCGAGATGTAAACGACCCTGAAGAGGCTCATTGCAACTTGGCCGCAGCGTCGGTTTTTAGCGGAATCACTGGCGTAATCTGAATCCAGAAACTCGAGAGTTTTTTTTTTTTTTTTCATGAAAATGGCCGCTGAAACCTAAACTAAAAAGTTAATAGAAAATAATAAATAAAAAATCGAGTGTGAAAGACGCAAGCCTTTATTTACAGCAATGCTATCATTGACAGATTTTCTTTAAATTTGATACGAGGCATGTCCAGTAAGTAAGTGTACTGAGGCTCTCACGGCCGGAGGGATTTTGTTTTCGACATGTTGGCTGCACTGTCGTGTAGCCTGATTCATCCCCTCCGCAACGAGACCGGTTTGAGGTCAGTACGTTGAAAACTGTCGACGCGACAATACGTTTCGTGAAAAATGTCAATCCAATCTCCTGGCAAGTGTGAATCGAGTGGAGGCCGGGCAAGAGTTTTTGAGACTCTACAAACTCCATGGAGATGAATTTCTCCGCTCCATCATTACTGGAGATGAAACTTGGATTGCACACTACACACCTGAAACCAAAAGGCAGTATCAACAGTGGCGTCACACCTCTTCACCCTCCGCCAAAAAGTTCAAAACCACAATTTCAGCCAAGAAAATCATGGCATCCGTGTTTTGGGACTGTCAAGGCATAATTTTAATTGAATATATGCCTCAAGGGGAGACCATCAACTCTGCAAGATACTGTGAGACCCTAAAAAAATTGCGGAGGGCGATTCAGAACAAAAGGAGAGGCATGCTGACAAAGGGAGTCTGCCTGCTGCACGACAATGCCAGACCACACACGGCCAACGCCACGAAGGAACTGCTTGCCTCGTTTAAATGGGATGTCCTGAACCATCCCGCGCATTCCCCTGATCTAGTACCTTCATATTACTATCTCTTTACCTCCCTGAAGCTGCACATGGGTGGAAAAAGGTTTTCAACCGACGAGGAGGTGAAGGGGGAGGTGGAGAAATGGACGAAGGGGTTGGCGGGAAACTACTTCGAGGAAGGAACAAAAAATTAGTACCCCGGTTTCTGTATTGAGAGGAATGGTGACTATGTCAAAAAATAGCTTACATATGTACTAACGTAACCAGGTAATTTTTTTGTTCAAATAAAAATTTTTATAACCTACAAAAATTCAGTACACTTACTTACTGGACATGCCTCGTATTTTTACTGAAATCTGAAGAAATAATCTCCACCTGACTTGGTGCATAAATTCTGTGGAAAACTTAAGCAATTAAATAAACATACACGAATCCATTGAAACGGAAACCCTCATTTTTAATAATTAATAAATGTGCACATTTTTTTTTTTTTGCTATTAATTTTTGC
Organism: Triatoma infestans; assembly: GCA_011037195.1. Lineage (NCBI taxonomy): Eukaryota > Metazoa > Arthropoda > Insecta > Hemiptera > Reduviidae > Triatoma > Triatoma infestans. The sequence goes on from JAAEAF010011227.1 coordinate 3,771, forward strand.
CTTTTAAAAATCTATATATACATTGAACCGAAATGTTTTATGAAGAATTAAAATAAAGCATTAATATCCGGTTTAATTCCTATACTAACAGCAAAGTTCTTCATTATGTAATTAAAAATGTCATTAAATATATAAAAGTCATAAGTTATCAAGTTAATGACTATTTCTAGATAATCTATCATTTTATGGTACTTAATTATTTTAAAAGCAAAATTAATTCAATATAGTAATTAATGATGAAATTAAATGCACATGTTCTATTTTCAGATAATCTCATTTCATTTGGTCATTTATGTTATCGGAAAATGTTCCTTGTATTGCTCTACTTTTTTTTATTTTTATTGTTTATTTACTTTCTTTTTAATGTTTTAGTTATTTTATATGTGTAATTACTTTTATCTTGCTATTTTTTATTACACACAAGTTTTATTTGATAAACAACACTGTGATTAAAAATGTTTTCATTTTAAAAGTGTATCACGATTTCCACTAATTATGTCAAAAAGCTAATCTGCTGCAATATCTAGGTTCAGATTAATTATCAGATTCTTATTTAGGTCATTAATATTTGGGACCAGATTCAAGCGTTCGTTTTCCTTAACCGACGGTTGGTCCCTTCATAGCTACCTAGAAACTTAGCCAGAATTTAATAGCTGGCTGGTGTAATGGGGAATAGGAGGAGTTAGTTGAATTTTACACACTCACGATTCACTGGTATATTAATTAAAGCGAAAGGTACTGCACAGACTTTACACTCAATCAAGAGAAAGAGATTAAAATCTTTGTATGTGTAGATTATATAAAAAGTTTCAAGAAAATCGTCGGAGCCATTTTTGAGAAAATCACGAAACAGTGAAAAAAATCGTTTACTAAAGCGGTAAAGTAAACGCACTTCCGGTTATCTGATTTTTTTGTCAAACTCGGAATTTCAACAATTTATTCAATTCTAATTAACATTATTTAAATGATAGAATTGTCATAAATGAATTTTCCCCGGAGAAATGAAACTTTTCAAATAAAAGTTGTAGCTGTTTGTATATGTGTAAGTTGAGTACCAAAGTTTGAAGAAAAATCGTCGGAGCCATTTTTGAGAAAATCGCAAAAAAAGTAAAAAAAATAATTAGTAAAGTGGTACTTCCGGTTGAGGAATTATGACAGATAACGTACTGTCAGATCCCGTGGTGATCCCTAAACGGAATTATCAAGTTTGAACTTTCTACGATTTTTCGTTTTTAAGTTATACTGTTCACATACTCACACACGTACACACACCTTCGATTGCCAATCACATTCCTGGAACAGCACTTCAAACGCTTGTATAAGGATGAATGGAATCAAGAGTGGTTCAACTGCAATAAAGGAGAAACAGAAAAACTTTTCTTTCCGACAGTGTGGGCAAGGAAACGAAGTAAGATCTGTTTAATGAACAAGTTAACTCAGATTCTCAATGGCCATGGTCGAATGAAGTCGTACCTCCACCGTTTCCACATTATACCTGATGCTGTGAGTGTACCTGTTCAGCAGAGCTAAAAACTGTTGTGCACATCATTTTGAACTGCAGGATGTTAGAGCAGATCAGAGCAGTAATTCTGCAAGGCGAGGTATGGCCGCCCCCGCTACACCTACAAGGCCTTTTACAGAAAAAAGTTTTGCTCGATATTTTGTAATTTTGTTAATTCTATAAATTTTGATTTGCTGGTGCAGTGATATAGTTCTTTTGTTTACTTTATCTTATGTTTTTACTTTATGAAGTATATTTTTCTTTCGTTTTTGTTTTGATTTAAATTTGGTGTATCTATTTAGTTATGTTTTTTATGTTAAACATCTTTTTAGTTTTATTTACAATTATCTTGTTTCTTCTCTTTATATTATATTTTAATTCAATGCATGTAGTGTATATAATATGGAGCATGCTATAAAATACTTCTTCCCATTAGGGTTACTTTTGGGGGGGGGAAACACAGACCATATGCTGAAGACCACTTTTTTGGACTCAGAGGACCTGAAAACGGATATTTCCGGTGAAAACTCGATATCGAAAATTTGACACGATTACAATACTTCCTCTTACCTTAGATAGATAGATTCTACCGGGGGAATTGGCTATTCAGCCTACGCCACCGCGACACCCCAAGGATCTATTGTGGCACCCCCCTAGTTGGAGACCCTCCCCCTATCCTGTCCTTAACCGGACTGTGGAATTGGGGGGGGGCTCCCAGGTGGTCAATCAGAGCACCTGCCATCAGAGCACCCTCTCGAGTCCTGCTTGCCTTAAAAGACTTAATAGGTCCGAGAGAGGGCCCTGGCTGAGACTTGTTGGCACAGCTTCTCTTTACCAAAGAGGCGGTACCTTAGCCAAACCAGCCCCTCGCACTGACATACCACATGCAGTGCCGTCTCCTCTTCTTCCTGACAAAACCTACACAGGCTATCCGTTGCCAGGCCCATGCGATGCATGTGCTTATTTAGTCTACAATGGCCAGTGAGAATGCCAACTGCTATCCTTATGGCCACCCGGCCTAGTTGGAGTAATTCTGCAGTTAGCTTGGGCGAGTAGCTATGGATAAACTTTTTCGCCTGCCTCTGGCCTGGAGTTTTGACCACCATTCCCTTGATCGGTCCTGCATCCATAGCTTAATGGATGCACTCCTGAGGCATCTTGAGACACCGCAGAACGGCTCCGGCCCGATAAGCGCTCTCATTGAACCCTCCCGGGCCAGGCGGTCCGCCGCCTCATTGCCTCTGTGACCCGAGTGCCCAGGTACCCAAACCAGGAAGACCTTATTATGGCTACTAATTTCCTTGAGTGCACCTAGGCAGTCCCACACCAGCCTTGAGCTGATCTCCCACGAGTCAATTGCCCGCAGAGCAGCCTGGCTATCCGAATAAATGACGACTCTGGAGTTATACACTCCCCGTCTTCTTATTTCGGCGGCGCAGATAATAATCGCGACTAGCTCCGCCTGAAAGACCGTAGCTAGCCTTCCCAGGCTCACCGAGATATTACATCCCGGACGAGCCCCGTACACGCCGGCTCCCACTCCATCTTCCGTCTTGGACCCGTCCGTGTACCACATAGATTCGCCTGCAATTGGCGGCCCATTCTTCCATGTCCCTCTGTCTAATATCAGGACTTTGAAGGGTTTTTGGAAGTCATACCTAGGAGTCATTATGTCCGTAGGCATGCCCAAGATCGGGTCCGCCTCCAGCTCCTCCCATAGGTCTTGGTACCTCCCAGTATGCCTGGGATAGATGGGCGCTTGTCCCTGTTGTAGTCGTGCCACAACTGCTCTTGCAACGCCTTGGACGTGAATGTGGAGTGGTGGAAGGTTTAACAAGACCTCCAAGGCCGCAGTGGGGGTAGTCATCATAGCACCCGTCGTACTCAGGCAAGCCAGCCTTTGAATACTTCCAAGCGCTCCCGACCCCCCCATCTGCAAGGTCTTTGTCCACCACACCACCGCCCCGTGGGTTACCATTGGTCTCACTACACAGGTATAAATCCACAGAGTCATCTTCGGGTTTAATCCCCAACTTTTACCGCATAGCCTCCTGCACCTACCCATGGCGATTTTGGCTTTATGTGCGGTAACATTAATATGAGAGTTCCATGTCAGCCTTCGGTCAAAAATGACTCCCAAATATTTGGCCTCCATGGCAAAGGGGATCGCGACCCCTCCGAGTACTGGCTGTTGTAAGCCTTGTAAATTCCTCTTCCTCGTAAAAGGAACCACTTGAGTTTTGTGGGGATTGATGGAGAGACCCTCCGCTCTACACCACTTGTTCACAATATTGAGCGCCCCCTGAGTGCGCTCCGAGACAGTTGCCACGAACCGCCCCCTCACCACGATTGCCAGATCGTCCGCGAACCCAAGGCAATGAAAGCCTTCCGCGGTTAATTTGGTCAGGATGTCATCGGCTAATAGCGTCCACAGCAATGGCGACAAAACGCCTCCCTGCGGACAGCCTCTACTTGCCCTGGCCACAAGAGATGAATTGTCTATGGTGGCTATGTTAGTCCTTCCCAATAGACTAGTCCTTATCCACCGAACTATCGTAGGGGACGTGCCCCTTCTTGTCAGTGCACCAACAAGAGACTCTGAGGACACGTTCCCTCTTACCTTACTAGGAGTAAGAGAAAGTAAAAAAAACAACTTATTAATAATAAGTTTATGCTAATTCGTTCTATATATTCCAAAAAGTGATAAACTAAACAAATACACCAAAGATTATTTTAAAAATAATTAAAAAAAATGAATTTCAAATACACCTGGTGTTGAAATGTGACTGATTGCCACTCTTAAGAGTATATTAAATACAAAAAAAAAAAATATAATCTAAAACTGCATTTTTTTCTCCTTTTTTATTTAATTTATAAAAATAACGCAACAAATTTTAATCAAACCTACGTACACATCACAGTCCAACCAGAGGAAGTTCAACGACCTCTATAAATGGTAACGGTGTGTGCGCCTTTTAATTTCCGTTTAAAAGGGAAAATTGTAAACAGACGGTAAAGGTGATTTATATCAGTGTGTCCAAGTTGTCATCATGTATATATATATCCATTTACCCCACTGATTAAATAGTGCTAGGTAAATTATAACTGGCTGATAAAAATATTTATTTAATTTAATTTATTTATTTAATTTATTATATAGGAAATAATCGTTTTACAAGCCAAAAATGGAATTAGTTTTCTAATAAACAAAACATAATTACGTATGACTCAGTGTTTACTCTATGATTAGGCTATATGGTGACATTATAAGTTACACCATTAAATGGCAGTTTATAGATCTAACCACAAAACATGTGTTTCTGGTAAAGCACAATTTAGAAAAATTTGAATACGATCGCCATCATTTCTTTTTTATACCTGCAGGAGAGAGAAAACTCATCCGGTGTGAGCAAATTTTTTTTACTATAGCTTTTTATATTTCTATAAATTTTGTATTTTTTTTTCCGGAACGTGTAGTTGAGCTCAACATAAATATGGGTTGTAGAGATTATACTTTTTGTTATTTTAGGTCATTGTATGACAGTGCCCCTATTAGCCACCAGACAAAACTAGTCAAGTCAAGTCATTTTTCGCGTATCCCCCCCCCCGAACTCCACAAAAATAATTCATTCATAGTTTAAAGAAAATTGCTCCAGATGTTCTCTAGAAAATTCAAAAGAATCTGAGTCTGCAAAATCAAAAATATTCTAAAGATAATCTTTTTCTTCAGTGTGACGTTTTCTCGCTAACACCAAAATGTAAGGTTTCATATTTACCGTTAAGGATTATTCAACTAAATTGCAATATTCAGTTCATACGTTTGTACGTAAGTGAGCAGCTCAAGTAAGTGTTTTTGTTAGGTCTCGCTTTGGAAACAGGCATGGTCATAACCAATCGAAAAACGCTCATAACAATGAGACTGATGATCCTTATCTTAATTATTTAGCCGTAAATTAAAAAGGATTCATTGCACTCTAATCAAATATTATGAAGTTATCATTGATTTGGGGGGGGGGTTAAGGGAACATAAAATACCAGAAAATGGGACTTCATGGTTTTTTCCAATATCTCAGGCGTGCGTGCGAAGACCATTACCCAACATCCAACAATCACAGGAAGTTTCAAACTTAATATTCTCTCAAGCATCACAACCAGATTGGCCACAAAAGTGCCACTTAAATCACTCGGAAGGGAGTTCAGTTTTACTGAAAGTGTGATTGGCCCCAAAAATAGCTAAACTGCTTTTTACACTCTCTGACTCCTAGTAAGAAGAAGTATTATAATCGTGTGAAATTTTCGATATCGAGTTTTCAACGGTTTCCTCTAAAGTACTGTTTCAGTTCGTATACAATTCTATCATCTAAATAATGTTAATTAGAATTAAATATGTTGCTGAAATTCCGAGTTTGAAGAAATTCAGAAGACCAAAAGTGCATTTTTATTGAACAGTTTTTGTGATTTTCTTTATTACAAATACACCGACGAATTTCATTAAATTTGCTATACTAACTATAAAGTTTATTATAAATTACAATTTTGAAAACTGGTGTAAGAGAAAGTTGGTGTGAGTGTTTCACACCAGATTTTTAATTTTTTCGAACATGGCATACTAAAAAAAAGTGGGTTTTCATTTAAATTACTATTCCAGTATAAAGTGTATTTCAATTTTATAAACAACTGAATATATTTGAAAAATTCAATTGGAAATTGAAAAATTTTAAAAAGAAAAGTTTTGGATATGCTGGAAAATCCCTCAGAGCCGTTGTCAGATAGAAAAACAGATTTTTCACATTTAGACTCATACGACTTCTTTCTTTCACCACAATTTATTTACAAACCAAATTGGGAAAGTTTTCTTAGAACTTGACATTTTTGCTAAACTTTGGTGGCCATTAGCTCAAATACATACATTTTTTTTTACTTTCTCTTACTCTTAGTGAAGAAGTACGTCTCAAATTTTCGAAATTCAGTTTTCACCGGAAATACATCTTTTGAAGCCCCCCCTGAATAAGAAAAAAAAAATGCTTTTTGACGTGAACAAAATATCTTAGAATTAGAATTAGAATGCTGCAGGGGGGGACTAAAACCCAGGCACCGCAGCCTCCCATTGAGGCTTATTGTGCCAACCCCTCAAACCTAGTAGCGGAAGCCCCCCCTCTACATGAGGTCCAGAACCTTCCCCACCAGTCCCTCCTGGAGCACGATTTCCTCCGGTCTCAACGTGCCGAAGATCTCGTACCTCAGTCTAGCGATTGCAACGCAATCAAACAGCAGGTGAGAGGCCGTCTCCTCCTCCTCCTGACACAGTCTGCACAAGGGCTCTACATCCACCAACCCACCTTGTGTAGATGTTTTTTGAACCTGCCATGCCCAGTAAACAGGCCCGTTATCAGAGAAATCTGATACCTGCTTAGACCCAGGATGTATCTGGTCCTTCTTTCACACAGCTCTGGCATAACCATTTTGCCGTGTTTCGCTCCAGTACTCAGCCTCCAGTATCGGTTATGTTCCCTCCGAGTCCAGTCTCTCAGAGCCGCTCTCACCATACTTTTGGCCACCCCTACAGCAGGTTCCGGCCCAGGGAAGGGAGTATTCGCTCCCTCCCTGGCCAGTTGGTCGGCTATTTCATTTCCCATGATCCCCTTATTATGCCCCGGCACCCATACTAGCCGCACTTTGTTGTGCCGGGCTAATGCCTGCAGGGAGTCTCTACACAATATCTTACAAACCAAAACAATCGCAGGAATGTCAAACTTGGTACTGCAACCGCATCTGACGCGGAAAGTTTCCCGACATAATCCATCAGCTGGAAAGTTTTTTTCTTCCAGTTTTTGCGTTTTTCATAAAAAATCCAGCTGTTGTGTTTAAACTTCATGTATACTAGCTGAATACATAAATACCTATTTATAACTTTTGTATGGAAAAGTTTCCGCGAAAATTTCTTTTTTTGGTTTTTGCGGGAAAAGTAGCTTTAACGTTTCTTCTAAAGTACCAATTCATTACAATATTTGGTTTCCTTTAAACTTGGAATACTAAATGCACAGATATATACGAAAATGTGATAGTTGGTATTAAATGACAAAAAGTACTTTTATAAAACACTTTAATATACATCGAGCTTTTGACTTGGGAGCCAGTTTATTCTCAAGATAACACAACTGAATTAAAACAACATAGAAGATTACAGTTTGATGATAGATTATTATTACTACATTAGCGGAGTCATTATTTCAATAAATTTGTATTATATGGCCTTAAGATCAGCAATATCAGTTTTAAAATTGATAGATGTGCTATTTCTATTGATGTGGATCATTTCTAAAAATTTCTTTTTTTGTTAATTCTTTTCTCTATCAACTATTGCAGTTTCACTGAAGTCAAAATTGTGTCCAATTTTTGTAGTTTGTTGTCTTTTTTTCCATTTAACGTCATATTTGTGTTTATTGAATTCAATTTTGAACATATTGCTTTGTCACTCCTATGTAGATGGGTTGGCAGTTTGTACAATGTATTTTGTAAATAACATTAAAATTTAAATTTATGGGGTTTTGTCTTTTTGCTGATTTTTAATGCCATATATATAAATTTATTAAAATAATGACACCGCTTGTTTTCCAACACTGCTAAAGTATGAAATATAACCTATCATCAAAGTATAACCTGCTATGTTGTTCTAATCCAGTTGTGTTATCTTGGAGAATAACCTGATTCCCAGGTTGAAAGCTTGATACTTTTATAATAAAGTGTTTTATGCATAAAAAAAAGGGCTTTTTATCATTTAATTCCATCTATCATATTTTGTAAAAATTTTTAAGTCCAATATACAATACAAAGTTATAGTGTATGAAAATGTTTCACTGATAGTGGCCTAAAATGTCGTCTAGAATAAAATGTAACTACACTGATTTCCCCATACAGTGTTTTTAATTTTTGTCTGTGATATCACAGTGTTTAAGGAAGATATTCTGAATATGGGTGGACATACGAAACTGTTCGGTTACCACAAGTTGATGATACCATGCTAAAAACTTCCGATGTTTTCCAACATTGCGGAAAGCCACCATGACAACGATATTTGTTATTTTTGAAAACAATCTGTGGACATATTAAAACCCACAGTCTGTGGACCTTTTTCCGTATTAAATAAAACGTCTGCATTAATTTGGACTCCTTGTATTGTCGAATTTTCCATTAGGCTAAAGATTTTTTCAATCTTCAACCCTTTCAATAAATTATTGCATGCAAAATATTTCTCAGCTTCTCTGCTGTCTTTTACCTCAAATTTTTTTTGATTTTGTTTTTCTTCTTTGTTACGATTCTCTGACTTAATAAAATAGCAACAGTTCTGTAAGAAGTACTTTTCTCATTGTCTGCAGAAAGTAAACTGGTTTCAGGTAATTGCGGCTGAAAAAGACTCTAAAGTAGTTTCGGTATAGAAATTTTCTTTCTTTTGGTGATTTTCTTGAAAAAATCCTCGCACATTTTCATTAAACTTGACATATTTACTGATTTTTTTTAAAGACTTTCACTGTTGTATATCAATAATTACAAAGTTTTCACATTTTTCTCCACAAGCACATATTAAAAAAAAAGATATATATCACATAAATATTTCGTATTAAAATAGTTTTTCAAAATCTAACCCAACTAATAACTGTCATGTTCCACAAAATGTAAATTATTAAACAGATGTAAGACGTGTACCGTTTATAGTTAGAAAACGGTAAGTAATACAAGTTGAATGTTAACGGTCTCTACCTTTGGTAACACCTTTCAGTTTACGTCATTTGACCTACATCCTGTGGACTCTTGTTTGCTCACTTAATGTTGTTATGTCTGCTGGCCTGTCTTACTTTAAATATGAATACGTCACCTTGAATATAAACTTTAACTTGTATTTAAAACAGACATATATTCAAAATGTGAACTACAATTATTACGAAATCAAAGATGAAAGATTTTTTATATAAATAAAATTATAATTTATGAACAAAGTATTCTTTATTTTTTCAATATTAACATTTTTTTTTACCTTTCTTTTACTATTGTAAGAAGTATTGCTATTATACCAAACTTTAAATACATTTTTTGAAGTCCCTTGAATCTTACAAAAAAAACTATTTTTAGCAAATGTTTTGTGTGTATGTTTGGGGGCGGTTAACAGATCTTAAAAATGGAAAATTGTTGGAAGCTTTCGATCAAGTATTCACCAACCTGAAATGCAACTTTATTGAATCTTTTTTTTCAATTTATCGAGATCTGTTTTTTTTTTTTTAAAATGGTTCAAACGTATTTCTTTGAACTTCGTATTACAAATGTACCCGAATATATGCCAATCACTCTAATTAGAAGTATTCTAGGAAGCTGCCATTTCGGTGCAATCTATGATTTTTACCAACAATAAAACCCTATCCCTGTTGTAAACTTTTAAAATCTATTTGGAGAAAGTGGACCCAACAATTCTTTAGGGATCTGGGCGACTCTATGGGTATCTACCAGTCTAATAACACTTGCCTTGAGATCAACATTCATATATAAATGTAGAGCCGCAGAGATAGTTGATACGTGGTGCTTTGAAACGTTCAACTACATAGTTTTAGCGAATTCACAGGCAAACGCTAGCTTTTACATACACACATTCTTAGTAACAATTAACATCAGTACACGCCTTAAAAGCGGACTATATCTTTGTTTAAACATTAACATGTAAGGCAGAATCACAATAGATCTTTTACTTTGTAGTAGATATGGCGTCTAGCTACTTCTTTTACAAACATCAAAAACAAAAACAAAGGACACTAAAAGTATTAACATTGTAATGGATCTAGATATGTTGTTGCTGTGATAGGAGTTTCAGGGGGTTTAAAATTAATAACTAAATACTATTACTAATGCACTATAATTAATATATATATACACTTATGACTCTAACGACTTAACTTATGAGATTAAGAGACAGGGAGCTAAACTCAATGAGAGACTGAGAGATAGGCAAGTGCTGATGTGTAGACTGGATGTTTGTGTTTGGCTGAACCACGCAAGCTGTCTTTTCTCTTGAAGATGCTGATAGAATAGGGGCCTCCAATGTCCCTTTTCCCTTCAATTTAGACCCCTGTGGTAGGGGAAGTAGGACGGTGCTTCATCCCCAACCATTGGTTGGCTTCATTTCCTTTTATACGAGCTTGGCATTCCTTGCAGACAGCAGGGAACTAATTTGACTTATGATATGCCATCACACTACCACTAGCACTCAGAGGGTTTTCGGAGAAGTATATGGGTATTGGAAGGAGAAGTTTATATATAGAGTAGAGGTACTTAAAGTGGGCGCCTGACCGCTCGCTTACTCACTCTCATTCGAACAACCATCATCGTTCAACGACCATCATTCTCACACCGTCACTCTGCCAGTCACTGTGTCACTCTCTTCTCACGCTATCATACCCTCACTCTAAATTATATAGTATAAAGTCTTTGTGGTGCTCATACAATCTCATATAATATAAGCAGTGTTCAATCAGTCTAACTTATCTCAACCTATGTAAGTGTTTCTTTTGTCCAACCCTTAAAAACATCCACTACAACAAAATTCCAAATTTAAAAAGAGATGGTTTTTGAGGGAATTTGGAGAGTTACATTTCAAGTGTTATTTGAGCTTTGTTAGTGGCACTTTTTCTGGGCTACAATGTTATCACATTCAAACAGCTGGGAACATCATGGGCCGCTCTTTACATAAGGGCAAAAAATAGTAATATTTAGACTCTATATGATTAACGAGAATGTCAAATTTCTGATTACGTCTGAGGTCTGTAAGTTACGAACAGAAGGTCTGTTTTTTAAAGAATTATGCATCCGTGTGCGTTTATGTATGTATGTGTGTATAAACAAATCAAAATCTAAAAATCGTATGAAATTCAAACTTAATGAACTTTCCTTCATCACGCTTTCTATTCGAAATTTTCTGTCAAATTCTTTCCAATCAGAAATGGTGTTTTTAAACTAGATTGAGATTATATTGCAATTCCATCACGATGGAAGAACCAATCAAACTTTGTAAAAATGGTTAAATATTGAATGTGGCTATGGACGAGTCAAGTATTGCGTTTTTATTATAAGTTATTAAAAATTTAACAATTTTCTAACAATTAACTTAGTATGATTACATCATAAAGCTTTAACTAGCTTTATTAATACAACGCAATTATTATTTTGTAAGCAGCACTGGCTTTTGTACCTTTGTCTGCCTTTTGTTTTTTTTTAAGCTAATTGACTTTTATCTTCAATATATCACTTTTATTATTTGAATGCAGATTTTAATTGAATGACAGTTGTGCAATTGCTCCAGTTAAATTTATTACTTTTTAAATAATTTCACTAATTTAAACAAAAATAACTTTTTATTTGTAACAATTAAAAACATTGGCGCTATTATTGAATTGGTTCTATTAATTAATATGTTTAATAGATTTTTTTTTATTGTTCTGAATTTAAAATAATTGCTCGGATCTTTATGATGAATTAAAATTACTTTTCCATTATTCGTCACATTTTAATAAAGTTTCTTATCTAACAAAAAATTATTCCCCTCTTTATTAATTTAATTTCTGTAAATAGCTTTTAAAGAAGTTAAATACTTATTAGTTTCCCTGAAAAATTATTACAGAAAAATGGGTATAAGAAAAAATAGCTCATAAATTGACATAAAAATATCCTTAAAGTTCAATTTCAAAGACAAGACAATAAATTTTGATTTTAAAAAGTTTATAAATTATTTAAAATATAATTTTATATTATGTATTAAATATTATTTGATAATAAATTATTTAAAATATATAAATTAATAAATAACGGAATATTATTATAATGTGTTTAATGTAAATTATAAAAATGTAGACTCAAACCTGATTGGTTATAAAGTTTAAAGTAAAAGGTTGGGGAAGAGTAAATGTAGAGATCTTGAAGACACCTCCAATAATGTTGGTTTGAAGGTCACAGGAGGTCAGATACCTTTCCCTTTAAACTTGGAGTAGGGCTCCACACTTCTTCACGACCGAGCCGGTATTTGCAGTGTTTTTCTTGTTTTGATTTCTCCTTCATTTTTCTATTTTTATGCTAGCCATTATCAAGTTTTTTTTTTTTTCTTTTATTAGACGTTGATAAATGTTATTATTAATTATGCAATCCATTGTTAACATATTTAATCGCTCTTTATTCAGAATTTCTCTTCATTATCAGTTTTTTAATGTGTATATCGGTTTCATTAAGTTGGACAAAGAACTTGATTGATTGTTTATCTTTATTTTTTTTAAAATTCTCTCCCAACTTTATCGTGAACATTTTTTCTTGAGTTCTCTCTTTTCATATGTGTTCAACGGTATCCAACCTATTACTTTAGTTTATGGGTCACCCATCCAATCATGAGTTTCGTTTTACAAAAAGGCAAGACCATCAGTGGAAAATTCTGCTTTTTAAGGGCTGCCCGCAGAAGAAATATTCTAAAGATAAATAACCTTGCTAGAACTATTTTAAGATTGATTTCAGGAATGCTAAACCAATGCTTGAGATGCAACCACTGAGTGATCCCCAAAAATTAGGGAATCAACCCATGTTTCTGTGAATTGTAAATATCTAAGCTAAGGTGTCACAGATTATTTGCTTCCAGCTGGCATCGAGTTATGTTTATATTGGGAATCTTCTTCCTTTCAACTCATTAAACTCACTTATTGGAATTATTGTTACTGCGTAATATACGACCACTTATAAATAATCGGGCTAAGACTTCACGCTAGTTCAGTGATTCTTATGTTATGCACACCCATCACCTGATGGACGCACTGGCTATCTACTGCTTCAGACCTGCTTGAGAGTTAAGTTTATAGTATTGCAGGTCAACTTTGAAAATTTAAGTTTTGCTTCTAAGCAAAAAAGAAAGGGTGATCGTGCCTTCAAGGAGATAGGCGATGGGGCCCAATATTCGTTCTTTTTTTTTTTTGGAGGTATTCTACGTTACGTAGGTCCTCTCGACTCAAGCTGGTTTCTCCATTTGTTTCAATCATGAGCATCCGATTCTGTTAGACCGTTTCCTGTCATAGCCTCTTTAACTCCTTCCTTCCACCTTGTTCTGTGCCTCACTCTTTTCCTCCTTCCTTCTATTTTCCAAACAAACACTGCCTTCGGTATTCGGTCATCATCCATCCTAAGTAAGTGTCCAAACCATTTCAATTGTTTTAATTCTATTGCCTGAAGAATATTGTCATTTAGCTGTAGCTCATTTCTGATATCCACGATCCTTACTCTATTTTTTCTGGATTTCCTTGCCGATCTTCTCCAGTAGTCCATTTCGGTGGCTATTAGTCTTCTTCTTTCATGCTTATTAAGAGTCCAGGTTTCTACACCGTACAGAACTATACTTTCAAAAACGGTGCTGCATAAAATACGCTTAGTGCTCATAGAAATATCAGTGTGTAAACTGAATTTGCTCTGTACAAGTCTGTGTTATCACACTGACTGACAAACGCATCCTGAAGATGGGCAAACGCCTAAAAACCGGTCGATGATCACAAAATGAAGTAGGCTATCACGGAAAATGTTTCTAATGCTTTCCAGCTCAGCGAAACCAACCAACACAACAATTCATAGAAATATTTTTAGTTTCTCTTACTCCTAGTAAGAGGAAGTATTGTAATCGTGTCAAATTTTCGATATTGAGTTTTAACCGGAAATATCCATTTTGAGGTCCCCTGAGTCCAAAAAAGTGGGTTTTAGCAAATGGTCTGTGTTGTGTTGTGTGGGTGTGTGTGTGTGTGTGTGTGTGTGTGTATGTATGTATGTGAACAGCATAGCTCAAAAACGAAAAACCGTAGAAAGCTGAAAATTGATATTCCATTTAGGTATCACCATGCGATCTGACTGGTGCCTTATATGTCAAAATGCCTCAACCGGAAGTACCACTTTACTAATTGTTTTTTTTTTTACTTTTTTGCGTTTTTCTCAAAAATGGCTCCAACGATTTTCTTTAAACTTGGTTCATCAACTACACATACAAGGAGCTACAACTTTTATTTGAAACATTTCTCTGGGAAAATTCATTTAAGGGCACTTTTGGGGGAGGGGTGGGGTTAGGTTTTCCTCTAAAGTGCTATTTCAGTTTATTGCACAATTCGATCATTTAAATAATGTTAATTAGAATTAAATATGTTGTTGAAATTCCGAGTTTGAGGAAAATCGGATAACCGGAAGTGCTTTTGTTTTAACACTTTACTAAATGATTTTTTTTCACTTTTTTGCGATTTTCTCAAAAATAGCCCCGACGATTTTCTTGAAACTTCACATATAAACTAAACATTCAAAGATCTACAACTTTTATATAAAACATTTCTCTGGAAAAATTCATTTAAGGGCTTTTTAGGAGAGGGGGTAGGGTTACAGTTTCCTCTAAAGTGGCATCATACTTGATTATACAACTCTATCATCCAAATGAAATTAATTAGAAATAAATAGATGGCCAAAATTCCGAGTTTGAAGGAAATCAGTAAACCGGAAGTGCGCTTTTACTGAATAGTTTCTTTCAGTTTTCGACAAATTTCATTAAATTTGGTGCACAAACTATAACCTTTGTCAATTATAATTTTGAGAACTGGAGTAAGAGAAAGTTGTGTGAGTGTTTCACACCAGATTTTTTTTACTCCAGAGCATTGTATTGAGCATTCCTATTACTCTTTTCCCTTCACTTATTCTTCTGTCCACCTCCACTTTCGACTATTCAACTATTCCTAAGCTAAAAAAAAAAAAAGAAAAGAAAATCTTGGCTGGCAAAACATGTCATGTCTCAAAGATTAAATCGCAAATATCTATTTTTCTGCCCACCTAAGAGGATTTTTTATGACCCTTGATGGTTGGATGGAACTTGACAGCTATAAAGGAGTTTTGTATTCACGTTAGATATTTGAAATCTAGTTTTTAAAAACATAATCGATCTGGATATGTAAAAAAAAAGTATGGAAAAAATGGATGAATTCTTTATTCTTACGTAGATGATATCTACAGCAGATCGATAAACTGAAATCCTTAATTCAGACGCCTAATTAATCATTTATTTTTATTTATTTTTTTAAAAAGCGTGAAAGAAATGTCAGATATGTTTTTTAGTAAAAAAGTAAAAAGTAGGCCAAGGTTTCATGTTACATTCCTGTGATAATGTAATCTATTATGTGGGAATTTAGCTGTGGATTGTGTAAAACTAAGAAATAATGAGAACAATCACCACTTTTTCACATAACTGTATACATAACTGTATATTTGCCATTATTATGCATTGTTTATAAAAAGAATTTAATGTGAACATGTTCACTATCTTAAAAAGCCGGTGTGAAACATTCACACGACTTTCTCAATGTTTATATCAATATAAGAAGTTGAAAAAAACTGGTAGGCGTTTTATACTTGTATAACTGTTGTTGGAAAAAATTTTCCAGTAAAAGTGATACATTTTTAAATATACAGTAAGCATTCCAAGTTTAATGCAAACCGTAAATGTTTAGGAGAAAATTCCAGAAACCTCAAAATTTATTGTGTTAAGTCTCACTTCTTTCGGTTAACCGATTTGCTTCAAATTTAGAATTATATCAGTGCTACTAATCCTCCTTACCTTTTTGTGGTCCCGAGCCAGCCCTTGCCGTCACTAAGAGGTTCTGTGATAGTCAGATTACACTTTGGGAGACGAGAGTTTTGGAGAAATGCTGGGAGGACACGCAGGGTTGCCTCCAGACTAAAAGATTTATCCAAGGAACTAAGCAGAGGGTTTCCAGACTACTCAGTCCCTTAGTAGAATAGGACTGAGGACCTTGGTGGGTGTAGTGACTGGACATACGTGGGTGTCTAGGCATTTGCATAATATAGAGAGGAAGTCTAGTCCTATATATCTGAACTGTCATGATGGAGTTAGGGAAACTGTGTATTACTATGTAACGACATAAAGTCATAGCAATGCCAAAGTGGTTCCAGCCAGCTGCTATCTTCACAGAGGTTGGCAAGAATAAAGGATAATTTATAATTAGTGGCCTAGTCGGCCGCTGTCTTCAAGACAAGGCCGCGGCCAAACAAACGAAACTCTTTTCAATACAAGGGTCAATACTTTACATCAAAGTAAGCACCGATAAAGCTGGTCACTGACCTAAATCACTGGTCACCGAACTAACCAAGGTCGCACACTAGGAAAGATGTCTTGGTGTGAGTGTTGCTTACACTGTGAGTAACACTAATATAAACTTCGCCCCACTGGAAGAGATTATCATTATACTTCAGTAAATCTTATTATTATACGAATACATCGTTATACGAGCAGCAGTTCCGCGTCCCTATACAGGTTTTACTTATACTTATTTTCATAATTGTGCATCTTAGTTTATTTATTTTAATCATCTTAAATTATTTGTTATTTTAACTTTAAATTATCTAAGTATTTCATGTTAATAGTTACCATTTCTCACATTTAATTTACTGTAAAAATATAGTCTATTTTTATAAATTCAGTGTTAGTAATTCCTAACTTCCAAAAATCTCTAACTAACTTCCGCCCTCTTCAAGACATCTACTACATACCTCAGGAATCACAATAAACGATTCCACTACATCTGCTGTGACTTTTTATACCACTTTGACATTGCTATGACTTTATGTCATTA
This sequence comes from Triatoma infestans, assembly GCA_011037195.1. Taxonomy (NCBI): domain Eukaryota; kingdom Metazoa; phylum Arthropoda; class Insecta; order Hemiptera; family Reduviidae; genus Triatoma; species Triatoma infestans. Next base: position 20,952 of record JAAEAF010011227.1, read on the forward strand.
CAACTATTTATGTCAGTGTCCCCGTTTCGCTGGTACTAAGTTTTTCACGTATTTGGGAAGGCATCACTCTCGCAGGATTGCCTGGGAGGGTTGGAGCTGAATGTATCTTAGGATACTGTAGACAAACCGGTAGACCATCGGGGGAGATTAATTAGGGGGATAAATTGGAGGGATAAAAGCCACTTAGGCTTAGGTCCCATGCCATAGGCACCCAGTTATATAATATAATAATAATAATGCTGCTAATATATATTCATATTAAGTAGATGGTTAAAACCATACATTGTACTGGAGTGGTACTTTAAGGAAAGAAACTGAACACCAATGTTGTTCCGTCATCAAACTTCATAAAAATTAATTCTCCCCCAGGGAAATGTTTCAAATAAAACTGATAGGAATTTATGTGTGTAGATAGAATACGAAGTATAAAAAAAAAAAAATCGTTGCAGCCGCTTTCGAGAAAATCGTACTTCCGGTTGATCGAATTTGCCCGAAACTTTCCTGACAGATGAGGTAGGTAGTACGTAGACAAATATTCAAGTTTGAGCTACCTGTGACTTTTTCTTTTTGAGATATATACTAGGGCCATCCCCTAGTTCTCGGCCTAGCCATAGATGGCACTGCTATAAATGAAATTACTGTTTTGTTATGTTGGCGCACTTGTTGCACAAGTAAATACCTAATGTGAATTTGATCAGGCAAATATTTTGTTTTATAGGCTATTTAAAGTAAGCGTGTTGTGTGTTTTTGAGAAAAATGAATAAACTTGAATACCGTTTCGTCATAAAATTCTTCGTTTTGAATGGTTTATCGCCAACAGAAATTCATCCAAAGTTGGTAAAAGTGGATAAGGAGTCTGTACCTTCGTTATCAACAGTAAAATAATGGGCAGCTGAGTTTAAACATGGTCGTACATCGATTGAAGATGAGCCACGTCAAGTACGGCCAAAAACTGCAACTACCGAAGAAAATATCGAGAAGATACACAATATGGTTCTAGATGATCGACGATTTATGTATTTAAATTCATATTCGGGCAAACGCCCTTTTTACAATATTCGTATAAGTAAATACAAAAGCAAACCAAAACATTAAACATATAAATATGAAATAATAATATATATTACAAATAAAAGAATAATTTAAATAAATATAATATAAGAATATAAAATTATATATGATAATGGTACGATATAAACGATACACGTTAAATTATATAAAATTATACGATTTAAGGCTATATGAGGTAGCTAAGGCTGTAGGCATCTCAGAAGAAAGGGAACGGACACATTATATTCAGGGAAGAACTAAGTATGAGAAAGCTTTGTTGTGCAAGTTGGGTGCCGCATTTGTTAAATGCTGATCACAAACAAATGAGAAATCAAGTTTCTCAGCAATGTTTGTGCCGTTTTAAGAAGAATTTAGCCGATTTTCTGCGCCAATTTGTTACGATGGATAAAATGTGGGTTCACCACTTTATACCTGAGTGTAAACAACAGTGAAAGCATTGTGTAGATGCCGGTGGCTCTGAACCGAAGAAAGCAAAGACAACTACATCGGCTGGAAAGCTTATGGTTAGTGTTTTATGGTATTCCAAAGGGATTTTTTTAATTGACTACCTGCCAAAAGGTCCAACAATTAATGGGGAAAACTATGCATATCTTCTTGACCAGCTAGTTGAAAAAAATTAGAGAGAAAAGGCGTGGTTTGCAAAAGAAAAAATCCTTTTTTTACCAGGACAATGCACCCGCCCACAAAGATGCTTTGGCAATGGTAAAATTGAAGCGTTTGAAGTATGCATTTTTGGAACATCCTCCCTATTCGCCAGATTTGGCTTCCTCTGACTTTCATCTATTCCTAAACCTTAAGAAATTCATGACTGGAAAACATTTTGGGTCAAATGAAGAGGTGATAGTAGCGGTAACTGGATATTTTGAAGGCACTTCAGAGACGGAATCCAGTTATTGGAGATACTTTGGACTAAGTGTATTGAATTGAAGGGAGACTAAATTGAGAAATAAATGCATTTTTAAAATAAACCGCACACATACAGACCATTCGCAAAATTGGATATTTTTTTTTGTGCTTTGGATATATCAAAACGTATTTCTGTGGAAAACGCAATTCTGAATTTTTTCAAATTTTTTTACTTATAGTAAATGATTCAGATAAGGGTTATTTTAAATTAAGCTGGAAAAATATATAGAATACAATTTAGCCAAATTAATTAGTAAATCGATAATGTATACTTTGAATATATACTGTTTAGTCCAATTTGAAAATTAATGAGAATATTGCGAGCGAATAATAGGCTTAGTAGGCCGACAAGTAAGCTCAATGGGTAATATATAGGTTGTAGTGCCTTAGGCTGTATTTCATTTTTATATTTTAGTTCTTTAGCAATTAATCTACCCTGACATAATTCCAATATATTGGATTAAAGTAATGGAGAACCAGGGGGAGGCTATTTTTTATTTATTATTATTTATTGATAACACCATCAATACCAGCCTACTACTACAACTTGGTAGTATAAAAACCTAAAAAATATTAATACAAACAAAAAAAAAAAAATGAAAAAGATATTAACGCTTCTCTGCGTCAATATTAAATGAACTATTAAAACAGAAAAATAAGAGATATCATGGTGGGATGATTTTGTAGTCATAAATACTTTCATTTCATTTTTACTTTCTCTTAGGTACTCCTAATAAGAGGAAGTATTGTAATCGTGTCAAATTTTCGATATCGAGTTTTCACCGGAAATATTCCGTTTTAAGATCTCCTGAATCAAAAAAAGCTATTTATCAAATGGTATATATATACTCGTATTTAGCTAAAAAACGAAAAGTCGTAGAAAGTTCAAACATGATATTCCGTTTGGGTATCACTATGGGATCCGACAGTAGGTTATCTGTCAAAATTCCTCAACCGGAAGTACCACTTTGAATGGTTTTTTTACTTTTTTTTTTTTGCAATTTTCTCGAAAATTGGCTCCAACAATTTTTTTTTTAAACTTGGTATATCGACTACACATACAAAGATCAACAATTTTTATTTGAAACATTTCACTGGGAAAATACATTTAAGGGCACTTTTTGGGGTGAGGTAAGCTAAAGTGCTATTTCAGTTTATTACACAATTTCGTCATCTAAAAGATATTAATTAGAATTAAATATATTGTTAAAATTCCGAGATTGAAGAAAATCAGATGACCGGAAGTGCATTTTTCAGTGTTCAGTGCTATTTTACTAAAACGGCTTCATCGATTTTTTTTTAAACTAAGTATGTGAACCACACATATAAAGTGCTACAGTATTTATTTGTAACATTTCTCCGGGTAAACTCATTTATAAAAGGGGGGCATTTGGGTTAGGGGGGTGCGGTTATGTTTGCCTCTAAAGTGTATCTTAGCTGTTTATACAATTCTACCATCTAGACAAAATTAATTAGAAATAAATAGATTGCTAAAATACAAAGCTTAAAAAAAAATTAACAAACCGGAAGTGTACTTTTACTGAACAGTTTTTTCAGTTATTTGTGATTTGCTCCACAAAAATACCGACGAATTTCGTGTAATTTGGTATACTAAATATAAAAATTTTGTCGGTTACAATTTTGAAAACTGCAGTAAGAGAAAATTGTGTGAGTGTTTCACACCAGAATTTGTACTTTTAAGTACTGTGATCGTGCAGAATTTTCGAACTATAATGTTTCTCCGGAAATACGTATTTTGATATCCGATTTTAATATGAAAAAAAGTTTAGCCCTGAGTCCAAAAAAATTATTTTTAGCAAATGGTCTGTGTGAGTATGTATGCATGTGAACAGCATAGCTCAAAATCGAAAATCCGTAGAAAGTTCAAACTTGGTATTCCGTTTAGGTATCACCGTGGATCTGACACTACGTTATCCATCAAAATTCCTCAACCGGAAGTACCACTTTATTAATTTTTTTTTTTTTTTACTTCCTTGCTATTTTCTCAAAAATAGCTCCGACGATTTTCTTCAAACTTGGTATATTAAATACACGTACAAAGAGCTACAACTTTTATTTGAAACATTTCTCTAAAATTCATTTAAGAGCTTTTTTTGTGGAAGGGCTGGGGTTAGGTTTTCATCTAAAGCACTGTCTGAGTTGATTATATAATTCTATCATCCAAACAAAATTAATTAGGAAATAAATAGATAGCCAAAATTCCGAGTTTAAAAAAAAAAATTAATAAACCGGAAGTGCGCTTTTACTGAACAGCTTTTTCAGTTTTCGACGAATTTCATTAAATTTGGTACACTAATTATAAAATTTATCGATTATAATTTTGAGGACTGGAATAAGAGAAAGTTGTATGAGTGTTTCACACCAGATTTTTTTTTTTTTACAAGTGAATGCGTAACATTATATTATGTGCCCCATAGCAAGATACATCGATATCCTTATGAGAATTATGGCTAGGAAACCAAGGTTTTATGTTTAGTATGAAATACCTTTTTGTTTTTATGTACACATACATATTCAGATTGTGCTACTATGATATATTAGAGATGTACAGTAGTGTGTCAAGATGCCTAGATTTATATTTCACCCATACTATATTCTGATATATATATATAGTTATTATTTATTGTGTTTTCATTTTATATTTTTTTGCTCCATTCATATTTTTACTTTCTCTCACTCCCAGTAAGAGGAAGTATTTGTAATCGTGTCAAATTTTCGTTAACGAGTTTTCACAGGAAATAACAGTTTTGAGGTCCCCTGAGTCCAAAAAAAGTGGTTTTTAGCAAATGGTCTGTGTGTGTGTGTATGTATGTATGTATGTATATGAACAGCATTTTTGCGATTTTCGCAAAAATGACTCCGACGATTTTCTTCAATCTTGGTCAAACAACTGCATATACAAACAGTCACAAATTTTATTTGAAACATTTCTCCGGGTATTTTTCTTCTTTGAAACATTACTTCGATTTTTTTTGTTTTGTTTTAGAGATATTTTGTTCACAGACCATTACATACATACAGACCATTCGTTACAAATATTTTTTTTCGTACTCAAGGAAACTCAAAAAAATGGATTAACACAATTATAAAACTTTGGCACGATTGCAACCCTTACTCTTCTTTATAGTAAGGGATAGTTAGACGGGGGGAAAAAAACCATGTATGAGATTTTCTTGTATACGTAAATCATTTGAAAACTTGGAAAATAGGATTGGAAGCGCACACAAAGTGATAAAGTGCCGCAAGTTTGATGACCACTTGTGGACTTAGCTATTATCTTATATCAACTTGGAAAGTTTACGTTGTTCTATTTTTTTTGCGAGTTAACGAGATATAGTCAGCTTTTTAACTGTGAGCGTTTATAGCCTGGCTTATAAATTTTTAAAAGTCAACAATCACTTGGTGGCCCAAAATAAACCTTCCACATTTTCATTGTGTAAACATAATTTAATGAATATAAATCAAGTAAAGAGGCACCAAAGTATTCTGTTTATATTACTCTTAGTATGGCCCCCCCCCCCACATTGTAAACAATTGTTATAATTCACAATAACTTGAAACAACAATAACTATTACATGAATATATCACTCTAGAAAACACAAATTTCTCTCTCTCTCTCTCTCAGTCCCGCACCGTCTCTTTCTATATTGTTTTTGTTTTATTTACTTCTAGAATTCATTATTATGTTGATATTATACTAAAGAAACAGAAATTTCCTATTTCAAATATACGAAGGTAATAATTAATATATATGAACATGCCGTCTAAGTAGGCCACGATTTGGTCAAGATTTGATTTTTAAAAAAGCGACGCAAATTTATCAGGGGGGTATTTTAGAGGGGGTACGTTGAATATTGAAACTTTTGCAATGCGAAGAATAGGCGGAAGGTGCAGTATTGTACATAATTATCTAATCTACCTTTGAATGAATGAGAATTCGTGATTTGTCACAGAGTTATCTTGCAACACTGCTGTTATTATGGAATTTGTACATCTTCGGAGAATTCACCAACATGAAGAATTGTATTTTTAACAGGAAGAATTTACACCTTTTCCTTGGAGTCCTAGTTCCCAACAGAATTCAAATTTAAAACATTGTACTTTTTTTTTTTTTTACTCTCTCTTATTCTGTAAGAAGAAGTATGGCGAATACATCAAATTTAATCTTCGTATATAAACATAAAAATATCTATCACTTTTATTTGAATTAATAACTTTTATCTGTCACATTTCCCCAAGAAAATTGATTTTTTGGGAATATTTTTGGAGGGAACAGTAGCATTAGTGTACTTATTAAGAAGCACTGCTAGTATACTAAATTTGAAGTAAATCGGGTTAACCGGAAGTGTTTACTTTAAAGGAATAGGTTTTTGTATTCTTTTTTTTTGGAATGTTCTCGAAAACGACTAAAACGATTTTTCTTTAAACCTTGGAATGCTAACTACACAGATTTAAACCTATCAGGTTTTTTATAATTACTTTCTCTTATTCCTAGTAAGAGAAAGCATTGTAATCGTGTCAAATTTTCGATATCAAGTTTTCACCGGAAATATCCGTTTTGAGGTTCTCTGAGTCCAAAAAAGTGGTTTTTACAAAGTGGTCCGGTTGTGTACAAATATGTGAACCGCATAGCACAAAAATGTAAAATCATAGCTTGATATTCCGTTTAGTTATCACTATAGGATCCGACAGTAGGTCAGCGGTCAAAATTCCTCATCCGGCGGAAGTACCACTTTACTTATTGTTTTTTTTACGTTTTTGCGATTTTTTCAAAAATGGCTCCGACAATTTTCTTCTACACAACAATATCAACTACACATACAAAGATCTACAATTCATTTCAGG